>WPIO01000009.1:1375000-1672500 GCA_009760855.2 Cristatella mucedo
GTGGCTTGAATTTTAAAAACACTGATTACTTTTACCGAAATGTATGTAGTGACAAATTGACCGTTCGCATTCAAGTTTCAGGTATTGTGTAATGAAAACCTATAGGTGAAAGAAGCAGTGAAACAGAATACGAGAAGCAGAAAATACATTTGATCAGGACAAGTAATACCTTGTCCCTAGGAAGCGGATATGGGCCAAACATATAAACATATATACATATATATGGAGATGATCCTTTGACATGCTGGTGGCAGTTACTGTAGCTCTTTCAAAACTTTATATTTTCCATGACTGAAAGAGACCGAGTTTTGTATAAGACCAACATTGAACCTAATTTGTAAGAAGGTCAAGTGAATCAAAGGTCATTCAAGGCGGTACATCAATATAAAAAACGCCTAGCTTTAAGTTATTAACCAAAAGCTGGAATAAAGAAAGACGGATGAGCTTTGAATTATATATATATATATATATATATATATATCCCAAAACATTAACCATATTTTATTTCGAATGATTGGGTGAATTTACTGTTAAGCTAAATTCGTATATACAGAAAGTTTATTTTTAAAATGACCATGCAGATCCTATAGAATATGTGGGAGGTATACTTTCCAAAACCATGAAAAGGCTTTGGTTTCGATGCCAGCAACAGCCAAACTATTAGCATTAATAATTAAGATCGTTCATTGTGCTTCAATTGGTTCCTCGAAGCTACATCTCCTTTTGAACGGTTAAGACTTGGGTGACTTCCTGCTGTAATATTTTCTTGACTGCTCGTTGAAAGTCAGTCTACCCAGCAATGCCAATATAAAACAGTTAGGTCAGCTTACCACTTCACAGCTGCAACCGCTTGTAGAAGAAATGTATCCGTTGCCTTGGCATTATTTATTCTTTTTCTGGATTCTAAGAAAGATAATAGGAATAATTATGAAAATAATGCACTTGATAAAGCGCCCTCAGAGAACTCATTCTCTTTCTAGGCGCTTTACATTTACTTCAAATCGAAATGCAATTGAATGATGTGCAATATTATGCTTGATAAACAAACAGTATGAACAACATGGTTATGGGTGACATGCACAGGGTCAGCATGCAAATGAAGTTAGTGGCAACATGCACAGTGTCAGCATGCATGAGCACATAAAGGACAAATCACAGGTACCCACTAAATGCTGTCCTAAATAAGGGTGTTTTTTAGTTCTTTTTAAATGTGGTCAAGTCAAAGGGTGTTCTGACGCAGGTCGGGAGTGAGTTTCAGGCTTTGGGACCATACAAACTTGATGCACGGTCTCCAAAGGATTTGAGGATTGTTCGAGGTAATGGTAGACTGTTGGATTCCGAAAAGCAGTTGGTACGATACTCGGCCTGGTAGGGGAGTAGATCTGAGAGATAGGCTGGAGCCAAAGAATAAAGTCACCTAAAAGTGAGCGACAAAACCTTGAAGTGGATCCGTTGCTTGACTGGTAGCCAGTGCAGGTTGGCGAGAAGTGGTGTGATGTGGCCACTGTGACGCTCACGACAGATAAGCCTAGCTGGAGAGTTATGCACTATCTGCAATTCTCGGATCTCACATGCCGGCAGGTCAGTAAGCAGTGAATTGCAGAAGTCCAGACGGGATATCTTGAATGCATGGAACAAATTGGATGTGGTATCCTTATCTAAACAAGTCCGAATTTTAGCAATGTTGTATAGCTGACCGTAGGCAGATTTAACTGTGAAGCTGATGTGGTCGTCTAACGAGAGGTAATTTTAAAATTTTGGATGGCCATATTAATGCTCTTTTATGCATTAATTTATACTATGGGTGGCATTAACCCACCTATTTCTCCGTGAATTGTTAACAGATGTAGACTCTGTATTCATGGACCGTATGCCTTGTGATTCACCGTTGCGGTTGCGGCAGCTGCGGGATCCGAGATATGCAGTTTTATCCTGCGAAGTATGTTCCAGCTCGACGCCGCCAGGCACGTGTTTGAACCCGTCCAAGCAGGAGGATGCTACGGCGTACCGAGCGCAAGCCTCAGAGGTCTACTGAGTATTACTCGACCTCAAGAGATTTTGTTATGCCCTACACACACAAATTAAAGTGCGGAATACGAGGAATGGCGGATTAAGATGGCGGAGGCACAACCCGCAGTGAACCCTAAAGCCTAAACCCTAAACCCTAAACCCTAAACCCTGAACCCTAAACCCTAAACCCTAAATCCTAAAACCTGAACCCAAAACCCGAAACCCAAATCTTCACTATCCACACCCCACACCCCACACTCTACACCACAAACCCCACACATCACACCCCAAACCCCAAACAGTAAGCCCTAAATCCTAAATCCGAAATCCGAAATCCGAAATCCTAAACCCTAAACACTAAAACCTAAACCCTAAACCCTAAACCCTAAACCCTAAACCCTAAACCCTAAACCCTAAACCCTAAACCCTAAACCCTAAACCCTAAACCCTAAGCCCTAAACCCTAAACCCTAAACCCTAAACCCTAAACCCTAAACCCTAAACCCTAAACCCTAAACCCTAAACCCTAAACCCTAAACCCTAAACCCTAAACCCTAAACCCTAAACCCTAAACCCCAAACCCCAAACCTTAAAACCCTACAACCCTAAAACCCTAAACTCTGAACCCTTAACCTTTTACCGTTAACCGTTAACAATAAACCCTAAACGCTAAAGCCTAAAGCCTAAATCCCGATTCATAAACCCCAAACCTTAAAGCCCTCTACGCTAACCCTAAACCCTTAAAACCCTAAATTATAAACTACTAACTTAAAAACCGAAACCCAAAAACCCTAACCCTAAATCCTTTTCACTAAACCATATACCATAAAACCCTCAAACCTACATCCTCAACCCTAAACTCTAAAACCCATAAACAGGAAGCTGTAAAAACCATAAACTCTAAACCATAAACACTAAACCCTAAACCTTAAAAATCCTAAACCCTAGGCTCTAAACCCTAAAAACCCTAAAACCGTAAACACTGAACCCTAAAACCTAAACCCTAAACCATATACCAGGGAAATTTCCTAACCCCGTGTGGAGATTTCCGGGGGCGGGGGAATGCCCTGGGAGAAATGTCCGGGAGGAAACGTCCACGGGGGAAAGTCCGAACCCCTCCAAGCATAGGCCACAGGTAATATTCCGGTAAAGGTGAATCAGAAAATATGCAATTCCACTTATGAGCTTTAGAGATGGGCAATAACGTTAGGTAGCTAGTCGAATACATAAATTTGATTGAAAATATAAGCAACAAATTGAAGTGAGAATATCAGCAACATATTCTTCTAAAGAGCGGATATTTGCTAAAATATTGAAATAATCAAAGCGCAATAGAGCTTGCATTCATCAGCATAGAACTGAAATCATACATCGTGCTTTTCGATAGCATTAACAAGCGGGATTATACAGCGTGAAAAGAACTAGACCCAAAACGGATGCTAGGGTGACTATGGACTAAAATGTTCACTAAGGTATTACTGCTGATTAACTTTCCCACGGCATATTATCACATCAGTATAAGACCTAAATATTTCTACCACAGCGGTGCATTGTCAGGCACTGCGATTAACAGTTGACTTTGAACCTTAAGTTTCAGACGAAAGAGGCACCACAAGCCAAAGCTTACGAGCAACTCAACTTGTAATAATACAGGCTGCGAGATGAATGTTTGACTTCGGTCCTGGCAAAATTATGAGATGTAAGCCTGACCTCAACCACAGCTTTGTAGCCTTTGTCAGACTGGTAGTATAGGGCGGTGTTAGTTCGTGGCTATTGTTTGAATGAAAGCTGACACCAAGATCTCCATTCCGAGGAGCGATCGGTTGCTCAACCGGAAGCTTTGGATCAGTGTCTCGACTGTAGGTTGCACTACGTATAGGTAAGAGCGACTCTTCTAGTTAAGGCAACGTTACCATCGTTCGGCAAGTAGACGCCAAGATTCAAGTAACCGACTTAACATCCAGGATTTTTTAAACAATTTTATAAATAATATCCTAATAGAGATAGTTAAAAAAGCAGTAGCTGCAGTAATCTTATTGGCCAGTTGTATATAAATAGATTGTCGAATCAGACACACAGTATGCTCCACTATTTGTATCCTCACTCATTGAGTGCTGCTGTTAGTGTTATTTCCAGGATTTCAATTGCCACGCTATCATCATTTACGGAGTATGAATAGCACCAGGTTTTACATATTTTATCCTATCGCCTTCCCTCATTTACTTGTATTGGCTAGAGGCATCATTCATCTTATCTGGTTGAAACTAACGCTATACTGATTTGGTGGCTTTGAAACATTTATTTTTTACCTGTAGATATGAAAGGCTATTCTTTAATCTTGGCACTGGCATCAGATTCTCTACCAATATTTTTTTTAATCTGAGTAAATGGCTATAATAACCTAGAGTTTTGTATTGTGAATGAGAGCTTTAAAGCGGCTTCGTATAACATACAATAATAAACATACAGCTGTGCGATGGCCCCACCTCAATTTTCAGTGCATGGAACGAAGTGAAAGTTCTACTTAGCTGGATAGAGATACTTGAGGCTGGTGACATGTGTCACATGCTTCAACACTGATATAATACAAATTGTCAATACATGTAGTGGTTTTCGTATACGGAAAATGCTGTTGGACAAATCTGCGAGCCTAATGCTGATGGTCCACGATTAACCAGTAATACGACCATCCTGTCTCGAGTCTCCTTAACTGCTGACACTATGTACAGCCGAAAGCATTACAGACTCTTGGAAGCCTAGTTTCGTGATGAAATATTGGTTCGCGGGAAATACAGAGTCAATGCAGTAACAGCGATAGCTTTGTGATGACATCAGAAAACGCCTGTTGCATTTTAAGTTAGGCCCTAATGTACCCAAGCCTTACTTTAACAAAATTAAACTGCTTAATGTGGCATGTTTTTCCAGTATTCTTTCCTAGAAAAAATGTTATTTTAGAAGAGTAGATAGAAGTAGTGGCATAATTGTTAAGCCCGGCAATAAATGCAGATTAAGTTAAACGTTAGTGAGATGTAAAGGCTGGGAAAACCATATGCGATATTTCAGGGTCTCACACAGTTCGATCGGAATTATGTGATATGTCCAAGTCCGTTAGTTAGTAATTTTGCTAGAGGCCCTTCGTTAGTTGGTAGTTCTGAGGTACTCTAGGGGCAGCTTTAAATACTTTGCATACAGTAGTTGCTCGTGAACTCCTGCTACCCTTCATCAGTGCTGTCTAAACTTATCTGAGGGTCTCAATGTCACAAGCTTATTCAAACCTCTGAGCGCTAATTTACGCGACAGTTTTCTACTGTTGGCATATTTTCTGGCTTTAGAATTGAATTTGAAAGGAACTAGCTATGATGCCAAAGCTCCTTTGCTTTCTCGGGTACAGCACTCATCATCTGCATGAAGTGTCTTAAGGATTGCTGTGCTTGCTGGTGCGTTCCACTTCAACTAGAAGGCTACTATTCGGTGTTTATAAAACTAATCATTCCTGCTACATTTTCTGGCCATGCGTACCAATGCCTAGCTGTAGTATGCAATATTACCCGTCATTATAATTAGACGGTTAAGAATGCTGCTATACTACCCATTGCCTGCTGTCACTCGCTAGCAAGCTTCAGATTCTTGGCATCCTTTAATAATTAATCCGTTCCACCAAACTCCCTGAATACGGTGAACTCATTGGCATGCCCTCGGGTGGGTTGGATTGTAGCCCTCAATAAATGCAAAATGGCAACAACCTAGTAGTTGTTGAAGGTTCTTTAACTATACGCAGCATACACTTTACTAATTTCATTGAAATGGAATCTAAAACTTGAAGTCTAAGGTAAGGCGTCGTTATGAGCTGATTTTAATTATGATAAGCATACATTAAAATTATCAAGGGATAGTACCCACTGACCTAAGCAAACTTAATATATGTCTATAGAGGGCAGTTTTCAACTTTAGATGTTTGTGTCTTACTCTGATCCCGTAACGGTGCTATTTGAGCTCGTTGTAGCGAGGACTTACACATAATTTAAGTCTTATTTTTATTTGAGGCTTGTATAAAGCTTATGTAAATTTGGCATGCGTATTTGCTTGCACAGAAGTTTGATACTGCGAGTTACGAGAGGCTAGCCGCATTATAGATAATGCAATTTCAAATCTGCCTTTAAATTATAACAACCAAGCGAACAGCAAAGTGACCGTGTTTAAATTCGAAATAAATTTACACCGTTTGGTATGGATTTTGTTTGACTACCCTCATGTGCATGCTATATATATATATATATATATATATATATATATATATATATATGTATATATATTTATATATTTATATATTTATATATTTATATATTTATATATTTATATATTTATATATTTATATATTTATATATTTACATATTTATATATTTATATATTTATATATTTATATATTTATATATTTATATATTTATATAGAGTATCTCCAAAGTGTTCTCATTTGCCATGTAACTTCCGATAGTCGCTGCATGAAGTGCACAGGCAGTTGGAGACTTACGAATGAAAAGAACGACTACTGCATTGCGGGGCTGCTTGAATATTGCATCGATTGTGTTAGGTTTCAAGCAAGCACCCTGTGGCTAAAGTGCTATTCTGAGCTTCTAATCTCTAAGAAGCTGCCCATTAGAAATGTGATACTGATTATTAATGGGGTACCTCCTACTGGATGCATATGAAATTTAGCTCGGAATTGGAGTAGCTAATCTGTTCGCAGAGCTTTTTAAGTCTGCCGGTGAGTTCAGGCTCTCAATAGATGCTGGCCTTTCGATGCCGTCTACCTTGCAGAATATCCAACTTCACTCGAACAGAACGGCCGGATCTCTTAGACAAACCCTCTAATGAAGCTTACTGATTCGAGTAGCAATAGTGCCCGAGACGTTGAACGGAAGGCGGGCATCTTTTTGTGGTGCCTTTTTTTATTAATTGCTTCTAGTTTGAAGTCAATTCAGACGTGCTTGTCTTACTTTTTAATCTACCGGCTTCCTACAGTAGAGAGCAGATGAACGCTCGATAATAACGCATATCACATATCGAACATATCACATTATCGCTCTGTTACTTGGGTCGGCCTGGTGACCTGTTCGATCCGAATTCCTTCCACTTGCAGTATTTCTCTTGCCTTGTATATCTTCATGTTTGGGAAAATGAACGCATTAAATAACAGCTGCCCGTTGTGATATAGTTGAAACGAATTACAGGCTACAGACTGACGCTTAGTTAAACGAGGGGACGAAGTGAACCACTGAGGTTATAAAAACCACGAAAAGCCATGTTCTATAGTGGTATGGCAGTTAGCGGGTCGATTGTACAAACGCAGCAACAACGGCAGCGTGGTTTTACCTCTTTTTTAACTTCCGGGCAGTATTTTATATTTCACGCTTAATCTTCACTGTGACAGATTCGTATATTGATTGCAGCCACGACTTGTCGACTAGGCTGTTTTCGTGATCCTGGCCGAGAAGAGCCATCATGAATTGAAAGAGCCGCGATCTAGTTTAGCCAGTCGATGAGCGCAGAGATTTTAGGTTTTGTGTTTTGAGAGCTTTAACAGTTGCCAAACATATTTCGTGATTTGGTGCGGTAAATCCAGAATTAGCTTTTAGTTTAGTTTTGCTGTGTTTGCCATAATAGAGATCTCGTGAGCCTAGATAAACCATGGGTACCAATATTCTTTAATCGGCACCAAGCATACTTCTCTAAGCTGAAGGTAATGCTTTCAGTTTAAATCTACAATAGCTCTGCATTGCCTCGGTGTGCCTAATTTGTGGTACATTTTCTAGCGGTATTGCTGTATCAGCAAGGCACTCGCTGTAATTTTAAAGCTCGGTTCTAGTTTTGGTCGCTGGCGCTCTCGGCTGTGGCAATTGTCCTTTCGAGCACTGTGCTTGCTAATAGGTTCTAAAGAGGAAGCCGGTAGGAGGCGGTTGCAGCGGATGCCATTCCTAATTTATTTTCTTTCCCTAACTCTTAGCTGGGAACCGATATTTTTTCCCTCACTGAGACGTAAGTGAAGAGTGCCATGACTCATAGCCTATTGCTTACTCTCATTATCTATCTATTGTTTCATTACGTGCACCTGTACCTAAGTAAACCATTGCTAACTAAACTATTGAAATCGCTTTGACTTATCTGAATTGCATTTGGCAAGCCAAATTAAACGCTTCGAGAGAGGCAATCTATTGAACAAGTCGTTTTATTTGATGGTTCACTTGTATCCTTGGGAATTACTGCACTCGTGTAAGTTAAATGGCATTCAACCAACCAAAGGTTTACATAGTCCGCCGTTCTAAGCTGCCATTTCCTTAGTCATGTTCTTGACCAAAATTCCTAAGGAATAGCTACTAAAGGCAACCACCGACCTTGTTTAAAAAAAAGTCTAATCTATCATGCTCATCTTGTGAATGAGTTTCAACTTGCACGTAATTTGACGTGTGTTAAAATTTGAGGTGTCTACTTGGCCCATAGAAATAGATAGAATTATGTGCATGGCAATCTGGTATTTTGAGTTGTAAGATGAAGGCAATATTTTTTCATCAGTAAGCTTTATTCTCTGTCTTTCACACGTCATGCTGATCTACTGGCACTCCAAGATAGAAACAATCTTGAATGCTCCTTGATTGGAGTGCACTTCGTTTCACAAATATCTAGTACGAAAAGTGTTATTGCAAATATTGCCATATTCAATAGTTGTCTTAAAACTTGCTTGAGTTCCATCCTTAGATATACACGGAATGCAATTAATACATACAATAATACAAATTAATACCAATTAATATAATGCTGAATACTAATCAAGATTGGAGGGGTGATGGACAGTGAACTCCTGAAAAATCATCATGCTTGAATCGCAAAAAATATACGTGACCTTTAAAGTAGTACACTAATTAACACTATAAAAACTGAAATTGCTTATGCAGAGCTGTCAGTGAAATTAAAGTCAGTGTTAGGTGATGGCCGACTAGTAGTAGCACAGCATGCCCTGAGGAGCAAACATGGCTGGATCACAAAATCACATACTCTAGCACAACATGCCCAGGTCCTAATTTCTATCTCAGCCAGTGGTTCCCAACCTTCCTAAGGCCACAGCAATTTATTACAGTTGTATTATAGTGATAACCAGCCAGAAAATTATTGTGCGCAAAGTGTGGAAATGCTTGTTTTCTGATGTTCTTATGCGATCCCTGTGAAAAGGTCGTTTGATTCACACAGGGCTCCTGATCCACAGATTGAGAACCACTGATTCTGAGCAGGATCCAATGGAGGCGACTAAAAAAGAGAAACATAAATGGGCGAAGTTGTGGGACTTGGCAAAGGTTCATCAATGACACCCGTATCTGTTTAGATGGTATTCCACTTCTGCCTGTCAGTGCCTTTACTTTCTTGAGAACGGAATCTGTAATCTTTGAATATAATAGAGGTAGGATGATTATCTCTATCCCCTGGCTATTAAGTGCTCTTTAACGTAATGTAGCATTTATTCAAGACCCTGAAGTATAAGCTGTGATTTCCGAACATGGTGCTAAATTCAGACGCTGGTGTGGTCTGTTATCAAAATGGTAGCTGCTCCATCATTGCCCTTTGCTTCTGAACTTCACTTATTTACAATTAAGCATTTTGTTACCATCTTAAGATCCAAACAGTCAGGCTTATGTTTATGTTCATTTATTTGCAGTCAACCAAACAATCAAAAAATTGAGCAACTGTCATTTACTTTCAAGTGAAAATAAAGAGACCCTAGATTTTGAAGCCTAGACTTTGCATGTTGATGAACCCAGCATAAGGCAAAGTATTGACTGCCCAAATAATTGACTTTGAAAAAAATTCCCGAAATCTACCTGCTATAAACATTCAAGGATTTTGTCAGAAGTCACTCTTGGTACCAACTCTAGCAGGCTATACAATTCTGTGATTTAAAATTTAGCATTGATAGCACTGCTTGTAAACTATAGTTCGAGTGTCTGCCGGCTCCTAAGATGAGCCCAAGGTAAGCAGCTGTTTGAAGCATCACCGAGAATGACCAGTGCACAGCTGTGATCCGCCTGTGATTTGGCTTGAACACAAGCCGGTAATCCACTGGTGGCCAGAGGGTAGATTGACCATCAGGATCGGCCTGTGCACAGTTGTGATCCTTAATGAATCATCGGGGTCAACCATGGGACCGGACCAGAAGAGGGAGTCGAGTGGGAGAATGGGGTAAAGAAGCCGTGAGTCCTTCGGCTCCCCGAGTGTTGTGCAATAAATTGGTGGCATTGTTCACCGGCTGGCTCTCTGCTGTACGAAGCAAACGAAAAGCGATTTCGGCCACAACCTATTTCTTGGGATGGAGATGATGACGCCCTTTAAGATGTCTTGTGCAGCGTCCCAAGGTTTCGATGGCTCCGGAGACTTCGTTGGATGGCAGCTGAACTTCGAGAGGGATATCAAGAAAAGTGGCTACGAACCGAGTAAGTAGCACTTGTTTTTGCTCCTTGCGATGCAAGGCGGTGCCTTCACGTTTGCCTCGAGGCTCCCGCGGGCAGTCTAAGAAGATAACTGCCAAGCTTCATTGGGCCCTAGTGAGGGCATTCACCTCTCCGGCTGGTAAAGCGCGATTGCTGCATGCTGATGGGGTAAAGGCTGGTCGGACTGAGAGCCGGCAGAAGTGACCGGAAGCGTCAGCAGCAATCGCCCATGGTATGCCGGGAGAAAGAGTTCGGCCAGGCTGCCACGCGGTGGCGGCAGACAACGGCTCTCAAAGCAAAGAGGGTTGGTCAGGCTGCGATGGTTTTCCACGAAATAATGGCATTGTGTGAGGCAACGGTGAGCGGTGTGGCTGAGGCGACAGACAGTAAGACGGTGCACGGAAATGCTGCGGCGTCCACGAGGAAGCCGGAGGCATCCACGAGGAAGGCGGCAGCGTCCGTGAGGAAGGCTGGGGCGTCCGTGACAGAGTTGACGGCGTTCACTACAGGGTAGACGGCATCTGCGAAAGAGTCGGCAGAGTCCACGGCAGAGCCACTGGCCTCAGATGGAGTGCAAGCCATGACGGTGGAGTTGGCCTGCGACCAGCCAGTGGACTGAAGCCCGGCACAGGCTGGAAAGTATGTACAGACCGAAGAGTCTGCACAGGCCAGAGAGACTGTGCAGGACGGAGAGGCTGTCCAGGAGGGACAGTCTGTGCAGGCAGCAGAGACTGTGCAGGCCGCCGAGACTGCAGGACAGAGAGGCTGTCCAGGAGGGAGAGTCGGAGCTGGCTGCCGAGACTGTGCAGACCGAAGAGTCTGCAAAGGTCGGAGAGTCTGTGCAGCATGGGGAGTCAGCTCGGAATGTAGAGACTGTGAAGGTTGGAGAGGCTGTGCAGGCCGGAGAAGCAGCAGCGAATGTCGGAGACACGGCGGGAGATGTGGATAGAGTGACGGCGGCCGTTATTCGCAAAACAGTGGCTGTGTACGTCAGCTCGGGGACAATGGCCGGTGACTAACGTTGCTGGCTGATCGCGAAAGGCCGTGCACCAGTGCGCCTCCTGCGAGCAGCCATAAGGTAGCTTGTGGGGTCGGCTATTGAGGTTAGCTGCCATACTGGAGATGTGTAGTGTCTAGTTTGTATCGTTTGTAGATAGGCTCTTTCATAGCTGCCCTGTACATCTCAGCCACTTGTGTTAGCTGCTATGCAGTGGATGTATAGTGTCTATTTTGTATCGTTTGTAGATAGGCTCGTTCATTGCTGCCCTGTACATTGCAGCCATTTGTGTGGCTGCCGGAAACTTGTGACCTTAAGGTCAAGGGGGCCTGTAGTACGAGTGTATGCTGGCTTCTCTGACGAGCCTCTGGTGAACAGCTGTTTGAAGCCTCAATGAGAGGAACCACTGCACAGCTGTGGTCCGCCAGTAATGTGGCATGGACACGGGCCGGTAACCCACTGGTGGCCTGATGGTGGATTCGTCATCAGGGTCGGCCTGTGCCCAGTTGTGGTCCTCGATTAATCATCGGGGTCAACCAGGGGACTGGAGCAGTGGAGGGGAGTCGAGTGTAGAAGGGGGCAAATGGAGCCATGCATCCTTTGGATCGATGAGTTATGAAATAAACTGTCGCCGTTGTTTATCGGCAGGCTCTCTGATGTGCGTACCAAACTATATAAACTTTTTACCAGCTCTTAATTGCTGCATGATTTGTTAGATTTATCAGGTCACTACCACTAGCTTGTGGTTTACCAACACCATCTTGAGCGATTTGTATTCAAAAAATCAGTCAAATGAACAGACTAAGTTATATTTGCTTCAGTTATATCAAGTAGAATTTGCCAGTAAAACTGAGATGCAAAGCAGCTAAGAAGTCTAATGAATTAACTGATCATCTCCTTCGGAAGGCATTCATGGGACGCAGAGTTACAAAACCCGTTCTAAAATATCGCAAACGAAGTCGTTGAAGTCGTGTGCTTTTGTCCAGTTCATTAGATTTCTTGTTACTTGGTGTGTAGATTATAGCAGTGTCGGTCGATTGACGAGGCTTTGGTAAATCCTTTTACCTGCCTAAAAAGAGAACAAGCTGCCGGGCTGGAAGAACTGTTTGCTTTAATGATATTAAGCCGTAATGCAGACTAATGCAGCTATAGAGCAAGCATGCCAGTCTGTAGTTGAAAACTCGGCTTAAAAGACCTATTTATCTCAAGTTCTCCATCTCACATTAATATGTTTGTATACGGCAACACCTTGCTAAATCTCTCTTGAGCTAGGAGAGCAGTGGCAAACAATCTGCTCAGTTTCCTCAATGTCCTCGTTACTATTTACGACTGCAATCACCATGGGTATTTTTTGGAGTGGTTGCTTAGAGGCGTATTGCTATACAGTGTGAGATATATAGCATGATATGTCTCTGTTTTACCAGAAGCCTCTCCCCCTGTGAATTACTGGAAACCATGTGGCACAAATAAAACAAATAGAGCAAGCCACGATTTATTGCGTATTACGTCGACACCATATGTTGAGACGTTCTGTTCTCATCTTTGTAGTATTAAGTTATGTTGTTCCAGCTTAAATTTACAAGCTTGCTGCTTCTGCTGAAAATTCGCTCCAGTCGGTTAAGATAATAGCTGCCTCAACTAATCATAATATAAATGTTAAACTAGACCTGCAACTGATTTCCAAATCTAATACAGAAAAAACTTATATTTATATGCTTACAAAGGTAACAGCCACTGTTGGCTTCTTAACTAAAATGTCAAGTATTATCAATTTTTTCTTCATTTTTCAGAAGTCCTCTGTCTCACAGCCCTGTTCACCACTGAGATTTCCATGCTCAGATTCCATCGGACATGTCTGAAAGAGTAGTATTCTTAATTTATTTGTTGAGAAACTGACCACAAATTATCTGAAAAGCTTAAAGACATAGAGAATTATGTCATCGACATTACAGTTGCCATGCTTCAAGCCATAGTTTCTCGTTTTTATTCTTAACTTATACCCTTCTGCTAAAAATAGTTATAGCTCAGGCTCTGTCCAGCTTGTCTTCAAGAGTAGTAGTTTTTTCTTTTACTCTGAAACTAACGTTATTCATCGTTTAGAAAGCTTGAGGGTTCAGTGAGTGATTTCATAGACTTTACAGTTACAAGAAACAGCAGAGGAATGTGGCGAAAAGTGTTGAGGAATTAAATCCTCTTGATAGGAAGAAACAGAAAAACAAAATATCCTGGAAGGGATTGGCGTCTCAAACTCCACTTACCAGACGAACTTACTTACTAGAATACATTTGCTGTAAAGAGAAATGCAATTGAATGGTGAGTAATATCATGCTTGATAAACAACATGAATGACCTGGTTAGGGGTGACATGCACAGGGTCAGCATGCAAATGTGGTTAGTGGCAGCATGCACAGTGTCAGCACTCATAAGCACGTGAAGGACAAATCACAGGGACAAACTGAATGCTGTCCTAAATAAGTGTTTTGTTAAGTTCTTATTAAATGTTGTCCAGTCAGGGGATGTTCAGACACAAATCGGGAGGGAGCTCCAGGCTGTGGGAGCATACGAACTAAACGCTCGGTCTCCAAAGGATATGAGGTTTGTATGAGGTATTGGTAGACTGTTGCATTCAAAAAAGCAGGTAGTACGAAGCTTGGCCGGGTGGGGGAGTAGATGTGAGAGATAGGCTGGAGCGAAAGAATTAATTGACCAAAACGTGAGCGACAAAGCCTTAAAGTCCATCCGTCGATTGACTAGTAGCCAGTGCAGGTCGGTGAGAAGTGGTGTGATATATTAGCTGCAAAGCTTATGGCAGACAAGCCAAACTGCGGATCTTTGCACCAGCTGCAATCGCCTTATCGCACGTGCCGGTACGCCAGAAAGCAGTGAGTTGCAGAAGTCAAGACGGAATTTCGCGAATGCAGGGACAAACTCATTTGTGGTATCCTTATCAAAACAAGCCCGAATTTTAGCAGTGTTATGTAGCTGAAAGTAGGCAGATTTGACTGTGCAGCTGATGTGGTCGTCTAACGAGAGGTCACTTTGGAACATGTCATCTAGATTTCGAGCTGATTCAACAGGAGATATGCTTGCAGAGCCAATTTTGAGCTTCAGCCTTTCCCAAGTTCTGGATTACACAGTGTTTCCGCATGACTAGTAGGTTTGTTTTATCATCGTTTAATTTTAAGAAATTGGCTGCCATCCATGTGTGAATGTCATCAATACATGCGGCGTGTTAGTTAAGAGAATTTGAGGTGCTCGAAGGCTGGAAGGGATCAAAGCCTACGTACAACTGAGTGTCATCCATAAAGAAGTGGATGCCTAGATTGTGCTTGACAATCACATAAGCAAGAGGGAGAGTAAAAACCGTGAAAACAACGTGACCTAGCACGGAGCCCCGAGGTACCCCTTATTTCAGAGGTACCTCGGGCGATCTTCGTCCATTCATGTCAATACTCTAGGGTCTCCCACTGAAATAGGGCCTGAACCATTGCATAGCTGTGCCAGAGATGCCCACGCGAGATGAGAGGTGCTCTAGAAGAACTTTGTGATCTACAGTATCAAAAGCTGCCGAAAGATTGAGCAAAACAAGCAAAGACACTCTACTCATGTCTGCATTCCTAAGTATTGATATTAATAATGATAATGCACTTGATCAAGCGCCCTCAGAGAACTTAATCTCTCTCCAGTGGCTTTAAATTTCCCCCAAAGGGAAATGCAATTGAATGGTGAATAATACCATGCTCAGTAAGTAAGAAGTAAGTAAGTAAGAAGGTCGTTGTATACCCTAAGCAATGCTGACTCTACACAATCAAAGAATGCTGACGTCGACGATCAACCATCTCCTCAACCTCTCCCAGATTACCACCTTACCTGATGATCCCTGTGATGATCTAGCCGATCGCCTTTCGATTCTTTGAGCAGAAGATAGACAAGATCAGGGAGTCCATCCCTGCGATGACAACATTCCCACTAGAATGAAGTTCCACGATTACTGGCTGCACCTCAATATCTACATTTATGCAGGTCACTAGTGATCTAGTCCTGAAGTTCGTATCTCAATCAAAGAAGACAACAAGACCTCTGGACTCTATTCTCACCGAACTGGCTCTACGTTGGATTGATCTGCGGCTGCCATGCATAACTAACATCATTAATATGTCATAAGCCTCACGTCATGTCTCAGCACCTTTCAAACAAACTGTAATTAGGTTACTTCTAAAGAAAGCGACACTGGACCAAGAGAACTTGAGCGACAACCACCCAGTATCCCTTTCACCATTCCTATTAAAGACACTGGAATGGGTTGTGGTGGACCAGCTGAACTCATATATCGAAACTTCAAACCTTGCTAGTAGGTTTCAGTCTGGCTTTAGAGCTAATCACTACACAGACTCAGCATTGCTTAGGGTATACAACGACCTAAATTAGTTTGTAATGGCTGTTGGTGCTCTTCCCGATTCTTTAACTGAGATCAAGCTTGGGCTTAAGAAAAATTCGCTACTTTATTAAATTACTGGTTATTTATATATTGCACATCGGTAATGTCCATTGATTTTCTTGCTCTATGTAAATAAATAGCATTGGCTAAATCTTTTTTAAATTTCAATTTGTTGTGGCACGCACTGAAAACGTTGACCGAACGAAACTAGCCAGTTTTGGAGAGGTAAGTAGGTAACTATACGGCCGAAATGCTGCAGATATCTTGTTTTAACCACTTTATGCAATGTGGGGCTTGAATCGCAATTTCAGATGAGCATAAGGTAGTTAAGCAGACCAGGCACTGGTTGGTAAGTTAACTTTGAGACGAGTACACAATCAGATAGTATGCTGCAGTTTAGACTTACAGCGAGATTCCGGCTGACGGAGGATAGGCAGCTCTGCAGCTAGCTCGGTCGAATTTTAGGCTGTAGCAATCACTGTTCAAACTGAAGTGCCAACAAATGCACGACTGCTAACCACAGAGGCTGCTTAGCGGCACTGAGTTCTAGGTAGAAGGAATCCGTAGCAATCAAGCCACAGTTATACTCAGTCTCGACTGCAGTAGCTGCATTAAGAACCGACGTGAAACTCTGGCCACCAATGAAATAGCGATTCGCCTGCCGGCGATGCTTAAACATCCGGTTTGCCTCCTACGATTGCCCGCATTAACGACCTATTGGATTGAGCCTCCGGAACCTAGCTCACAACTTCCTACTACCATGACCAGTTTTGAGACAAACGTCATCAGTGCTCTCTTTAGCAGAAAGAATAGGGTTAGGCTTTTAACGACTATTAGTTTTAACCGTGGCTAAGTGCTGGCAATGAAACTAGTTGCCCTTATCATAACCCTGAATTGAGTTCAGTCTATACTTCTGCACCCAATCAATTACTGAGCTCTGCCTCTCCTTGGGCTTTTGACTCGGAGGCTGTACGAAGGTACGAATTACGTCCTTTGTAAAGTTAAGTGTTTGCACTGGGCTTTCTAAAAAGTCAAAGCAATTTCAATCACGTGAATTATCGGGCTCCGTTGATATGGATTCATCCAGTCAGAGTTGCCATTTGATTCATATAAAGATTACTGTTCGAACTTCGCTGTTTTTATAATATGATATTAATTACTACAGAAATACTTTAACCTGCAATCTCAGTAGGCATACACATTTTTCGCATGCCTGTTATCTATACTGGAAAACCAGGAACCGAAATTTCAACTACAACTGAATGAGAACCAGTTTTAATTAAAATATAAATTAATTGGCCTTGAAAGGTCACTAGTCAAACCACTATAAGATACTCCTGAGTAGTAATAATAACAAGATTAACAAAATACTTGATAAAGCACCCTCACAGAACTCAAACAATTTCCAGGTGCTTTACATTCGCTGCTAAGGTAAACGCGATTGAATGGTGAGTTGTATCATGTGTGGTAAACAACATGGATAACATGGTTAGGGGTGACATGCACAGGGTCAGCATGCGAGTGTGGTTAGTGGCAGCATGCACAGTGTCAGCACGCATAAGCACGTAAAGGATGACTCACAGGGACCCACCAAATGCTGTCCTAAATAGGTGCACTTTGAGTTCATTTTTAAATCTGGTTAGCTCAGCGGATGTTGTGACGCAAGTCGGGAGTGAGCTCCAGGCTTTGGGAGCATACGAACTAAACGCATGGCCTCCAAAGTAATGCATTGATATGATTTTTAAAAAGATTGTGTTAATAACAGCTGAGTTATGGAGTACCAGAGTGTTCTTTTTCTGGTCCGGTTCTGTACACTTTGTATACTCTCCCTCTTGTGGATGTGATTGTCCGATACAAATTGGGTTTTCGCTTCTATGCAGACGACACTCAGCTGTACCGTTGCTGTGATCCCTACCGGTCTGACCCTAGATAGATGACAGCAAGCTTTTCTAAATGGAACAATACTACAACCAAATGTTTCGTTATCGGTAAACAATGTGAGATTCATAAATTGGAAAAATTTAAGTTCAAAATTGGCTTAGCGTATCTCCTATTGAATATGTACGAAATATGTGACCTCTTTCAAAAGCGGTCATTTGACGGCCACATCAGCTTCACATCCAAGTCTGCTACTTTCAGCTATATATCTCGGTAGAAATTCGACTTAGGCAGCTATTCTACATCTAAATTGGTCCATACATTTTTACCTTCTTGAGTACTGTAAGATATAGATTTTTTGTCTATCGGCTTATGCAATCTGGTGCTACAAGGTGGAGTAAATTTATTCATACGGATTTACTAATCGTGAGCGTGTCGCAGCTGCAACATTATATCACTTCTCATCGACCTTCTGTGCCTCCCAGTCTAGCAGCACGTCGAATTCAGATGCATCAACCACGCTTTTCCAGATGCATCAACCGCGCTAAACGAAGGCGAATGCCATTTCCTCTGAATTTCGATGGTTTTCGTTAAGTAGAGTGCATGCAGCTGCTAGAAGTTGAAAATTCTAAGAACTCGCAAGAGTTAATTGCTATTAGAAGCTTTTGCTAGTAACAATAAGCAAAAATCCGTTAAATACCATGAATTATTACTTCAGATTCTATGATAAGTGAAGCCCAAGCACTATGCAAGTGTGACAGATTTACAAAAGAACTACTAAATCTCCTAATTTTTAATATTGTGCTAGTGTTAATGCTATTATGTAATTTCAACGTTAAAAATAAAAAAATAGAATGGTGACGAACGAGGATTTAGCTGAATAAATTAATTTTAATTGAATGTAGCTACAGATCAAGCCTTAAATCAACTTAATATTTTATATATCAACAGTGCTTGGCTCTGTCAGAGTACGTTCAACTATAGTGACACACAGCCTGAACCACTGAAATTGAGGTGGGCACTTCTCGGCTACAAACGAGACTGCAGTGCTCACTCATATTACTCATCAATAATATAACTTTCAACTTCCTTTGTTTGGTTCGGTACAGAGGCTTGTAGGTGGTAGCACATTTTGAACTCCAGTTCGTTAATGGTTTCCAGGGAAGCCATGATTTCATTCGACTGAGATTGCATTGTATTAGAATTTCTAATAAACCGTAATTCAGACATTTCTGTTGAAGCTTACCCTTAAAAATACTTGAAGTGCACTGGCGCACGCTCGGTGAATATCTAAATATACTGCTGAGGATTTTTTCGATGCAACGGGAACATCTCTCACGACTACCGCAAGTATCTCTCTGCACATCTGTTCTTTTTAGTGTGATAGCAACCTCGCATGTGATTCAATACTCAGCAGCTACGCTTGTCGTCTGTATGTATGTATCAGAATATTTAAACCCAATTATGGCTACCACCCTGTTACAGCCAGCCTTGTTCTTGGCTGAAAAGTCAAGATAGAACCTTTTGTGCAAATCCCTACTTTTTGATATTTCTCACGGCTAGTGGACGATCACTTCAAAACCAGGTTGCCACTCTGCTGTCCCGATTCCATAAACTACATGATCTCTTACTAAGATGACACAATCATATGCTTGTGTTAGTATGGTATCCTAAGCTAGGCTGCTGGTTCCTTAACCTGTTCTGAGAACTTTATATTGTGTGGGGGAATAGGCAAATCGATTACTGATCAGTAGAGAATTCACCTGACTCAAGCAGTGTATATATGAATTGCCTAAATTGGACTCAAGTTCATTTCTCCAAGCATACCACACAAAGTAGTGATAGCCCTATAATATAATAATAGTAATGATACACTTGATAAAGCGCCCTCAGAGAACTCAATCTCTTTCTAGGTGCTTTACATTTGCTGCAAAGGAAGCACAATCGAATAGTGAGTGGTATCATGATTGATAGTCAACAAGAATAACCTTGTAAGAGATTGCATGCACAGGGCTGGCATGCAAGTGTGGTTAGTTACAGAATGCATAAGTATCAGCAGGTATAACCACATAAAGGATGAATCACAAGGACCCACTAAAGGCTGTCATGAATACGTGCGTTTTGAATTTATTTTATTGTAGTCAAGTGAGAGGACGTCATGACGGAAGTCGGTAGTGAGTTCCTGGCTTTAGGAGTATGCGAAATTCATGCACGCTCTCCTAAGGATTTGAGGTTTGTAAGAGGTACAGGTAAACAGTAAGATTCCAAATAGCCGGCGGCACGATACTTGGTGAGGTCGGGACAGATCTGACAGGTAGTCTGCAGCCAAAGAGTGACGATAACTAAAAGTGAGCGACAAAACTTTGAAGTCGATTTTTGCTTGACTTGTAGCCAGTGCAGGTCGGCAAGAAGTGGTGTGATGTGGCAACATCGACGCTCACGACAGACAAGGTGCAGAGTTTTTCACCAGCTGTGAGAGCCTGATAGCACATGCCGGTAGGCCAGAAAGAAGTGAGTTACAGAAGTCAATATAGAATGTCCCAAATACAAGGGCGTAATTAGATATGGTATCCCTATCTAAACAAGCCAGAATTTTAGCAATTTTATGTAGCTAAAAGAAGGCAGATTTGATCGTGGAGCTGATTTGGTCGTTTAAAAGAAGGTCGCTTTGACGCGTGACAGATATATTTCGTGCATATTCGACAGGAGATATGCTAGCAGAGCCCATTTTGAGCGCTAGCCTTTAAAGTTTCTGATTCCCTCTCGGTTTGCCCATAACTAGTAAGTTAGTTTCATTATGATTCAATTGAATAAAGTTTGATGCCATCCATATGTAGATGTCATCATTACATGTCTGATAGTGAGTTGAGAGAATTCGACGTGCTCGAGGGCTGGGATAGATCAAAGCAAGGTACAACTGAGTGTCATCCACATATATTGACAGCCTTGATTGTGCTTCACGATCACATCGGCGAGAGGGAGAGTATAAACCATGAAAAGAACCCGATCTACCACGGAGCCATGAGCTAGCCCGTATTTCAGAGGTACCTCGGATGATCTGTGTCCATTCCCATCAATGCTCCGGAGTCTACCTCTGAGAGGACCTGAGCCACATGCATGACTAACGGCGATGGGTCTGGTGCCTTGAGTAACCTAAGATGGCGTATGCATTTCAAACGGCGATGAATCTGGATGTATGACATGTAAAAAGTAGAAAATGCGGCCACGATATGCTAGCCATCTACTGCCAGATCATCACAGCAGTGAAGAGCATCCATAGCTTAGTACAACTAATCAGGGTCCGTAATGCATACTTGTCTGTTCTAAAGCATCAACAAGGCACGTGTTTAAAGCAGTGGATGAGAGCTACAATTCACTTCTTTGCAAAGAGTAAAACAGAATAAATCCTACTTCTGGCATCTAGCTTAAATTTCTAAACTTGCGATCATGCTTCTTTTGCAGCAAGTTTAAAGCGTCTAGAAAGAGATTAGGTTCTCTGAGGGCTTTATGAAAGATATATTACTTTTATTACTATCAAACTTGTTATGATGACACAGAAGCTCCAGGAATGTTTTAATTCCAAAAAGCTTCTCATAATCCTTAAGACTGTTATATAAGGCTGATGTAGCTTGTCCGATGGTATTTGAAAAAGGACCGGGTAGACTGGAGTTGAGTCCAAGCTATTTGCAAAGCACTTTTAATTCTTGGAGAGTGAAAGTATTGGCAACATCCGTCAGATGTCACCGTTTAAATTGCCTGTTTGACATCAACACATACATCCTCCTCCCGAGATCTGCTTGCCGTCAGAGCTTGCTTCAAGTGGTCCTGAGCGGTTCCCTGATCGAATGCCCACTGCTGATGTAAGCAGCAGACGTCATTCCGCCTGGCAAATGTCTTTACCAGTAGGCAAAGGGAGTTTTGTTTACGTAATTACTATGTACTTTTATCCTTACCACTGGGCCTCAGTGCAAGTGATTTTTGTTCCTGCCGGCCGACACTTTATTACAGCCAGCTTCGAGAGAATTTACTTGCTCCGGCTCAGCCAGAGAGTTTCGAGTGTAATTGCCCTAGTATTCAAGGAAGTGGCTGCTCAGCAGGAGTGTGCCTGATTGAAACGGCAGTCTGGTCTCGACTTCCTGATTTGACAGATTCGGTCGCCAGTAAACCCAGCGAATGAACAGAACTGACTGCTAGCTGAGCTGAGAATTGCTGAGCATTTTATGTTTTTCTTCGCCACATCGGGCGAGGGGAGCATGCATATCGATTACCTTTGGTGTGCTGATAAAAGTGCAATTGTAAAAACGCAGAGTGATTTACTGCAGAACAGATAAGCTAGTTACCCTTCTTGGAGCGAGATACAGCAAGGCTAACCGTCTACCCGCCCTCTGGTCCCTAGTAGTAATAAGGATGTGGGAGCAGTAAGGTATGCTGAATAAAGTACGACTGTCAAGGGCAGTAGCAATTCACTACTGGAGGACGTCCTGTGATCATCACATGGAATGCTCCGAATGCTAAATCCCAAGTGCTTGTGAATATGCAATGCACTAGATCCGTCAACTTGATAACCGTTGTCAGTCGTTCGACTAGGATATCGTGTTAACTCCCAATATGGAAAGAAACTCCCTACTTAATGGTTTTTCTCATGGTGCCATCTAAAGATCTTGTTTAAATAGGAATTATATCAGCATCAGCTTTAAATTATTAGTTAAAAGGCTGACTAGAAGACCAGATAACTCATTTTCAGCCAATTAATTACGATGATAAAAGTCTGACACTCCATTACCCGACGAGCCTTAGCAGTTAGGAATAGACACACGAACTAGGTATGTGATGCAATCGGTTCGTGAATAAGAGAGATTGAAACTGGGAACGAGGCATACAGATTTAGAGATAGAAACTCGGGGAACGAAAACAATAGACAACTTTCGCGTAGCCTATTTTTAAGGTGCTCACCTTTAACTAACGAGACTTTGGGTTTGAGCACTGAGGTATATGTGCATTGCATGGATGGAGAATGAGCACCCTAATGGCGTTATTAAAACGAATTATATTTTCTTAATAGATAAACTAATCGGGAAATTTTGACTATTAAGAAGCAGAAAATTGCCAATAGAAATCAATGACAATATGATTGAGACTTGGACAAAGAGAAACGAAGACAGCTAAGGTATGAATACGGGTCACAAAGGAAGATAGCAACTATTGAGCCCAAGTTATCACGTGGACGTGCAGCAACGATAATGATTACGGAAAGAGCAGGGCTCATAAACTTGCTTGTAAGTAAAGTTCCCGGCCAAGTCACGCCGACTGAATGATAGTAATTGTTGTGCTTTAGTTGTTACTAAAACTCAGATTTGAACTTTAAAGCTGGCATTAAGAAACGTACAAGAACCAGTGAGGCTACTAATTAGCATCATCACTCATATAATCTGTGACTTTTTACAGCAAACATGCTATCACCACCAATTGCTTTAATTAAATAGCGTTGATGCCACACCGTGGGTGCCTTTCAACAAGTTATTGACAGCAGATTCTATATTAAATACTGATGTGTATTGTGAGTTCTAAAACATCCATGACATATGTCACTGTTTTGGAATAAGTGGTTTACAGATAACCATAATAGCGGCTTGATAGCTGGCCAGAGTAGGGTCAATAGCATCCCTTAACTGTTGTCATCACACTGAAACTAACAAATTGCTGCAAGTCCCAATTCCGAAGATTCGGGCCCCAGAGCACCTGATGACCTCCGCTGCCTGCTGCACTCCATATAGAAATATCATTCAGCAGGCTTACCTCAGCAGAGCCAACAGAAGTAAGCTGGCTAAAAAAAGGGCAGTTTATGTCATCACAAGTGTCCCTATCTGGTTGGTAGCGATTGGATGTAAGCATAAAGTTTCTGTAGAATATAATAGGTGCTAGCTATGCTTGGTGTGATTAAGTGCTTTCACTTGGTCTATTCTGCTTTTGGCCTCAAAGAAACAGTGAGTCAAACTGGATGATGCTGACTCTCCTCGGGAGATATCACTGACTGGCATTAGATCAGTTTCATCAAAACAGATTGACAATATTTGCTAGAATTTTTAAGTGGATGCAAACGGTAAGCTTTATATTTGTATGTTTACAGGCCTAAACGTGAATATAAAGCTATGCGGAA
Source organism: Cristatella mucedo (assembly GCA_009760855.2). Taxonomy (NCBI): domain Eukaryota; kingdom Metazoa; phylum Bryozoa; class Phylactolaemata; family Cristatellidae; genus Cristatella; species Cristatella mucedo. The sequence continues at coordinate 1,398,951 of WPIO01000009.1, forward strand.
ATCTTTCATGAACAAGCAGGAGCTTTACTTGGATTGCTGGTATAGAACACACAGAAACTGTAGGGACATACTTATCTGAACTGACTGTTGCTGTCGAGACATACCGTATTGGTGGATCAAAACGTAATGCAGTGATGAAATTGACGGCGCAAGAGTACATCAATGAAATCATGAAACAGGGAAAGTCTACAAAATGGCACCTTACCGCAATAGGGCTCAAAATTAGAGAAAAAGTCCACACACAATTTGCTGGCAGTAAATTGCTCAAAAAGATCAGTTGCTATGATTAAACTTGGCCACTCTTGCAAATGCCTCATGGGGTCTTTTGTACTTTCCAGGGCTGAGCGAATTCTCAAGCTGCATTTCAACTACAGTCAACTGCCTAACTGCTTATGCTCCTCAAGTGATTTTTAAGCTGGTGCATGTGAGGGAGGCTTTTATTTTAAAATTAAACAATGACATTTAAAATATCAAATAACGTTTTCCTTCCATACAGAAATTTTGCTGTCATAGTGATAAAATGTATGTAGCCTATAACGTACTGCACCTTAATATTTAAGTGGAAACAACTTGATTATCAGCTAAGCCAGACTAAATGTCCACTGGTATTGGGAGTCATGCCCCCTACAAAATTGGATGTATCTCCCCAACAGCACATTTATTTATATTATGCAAAGACTAATAGAACGAATGGCATGCTAATTGGTGTAAACAATAAAGGTATCATAGGCTATCGTTTGATGTAACCATGGCTGCCGTGTTTAGCTTCTGTGGACCTATACAAGTCAGGTGCATGATATTGCACATGAGGCTCTGCCAAATAACGCTACGTCATATAATTAACAGATTCAATACCAGGCACTCATAGGAAAAGCGATGCAAGAAACTTTGCTTCACCTTCCACAAACCTAATATTTTATATGTCAACTGTTGCCGATCATCGTGATCACATCTTAAGGACAATTTGTGACAGGCACTACTTTTTCATTGACCTATGATGCCTAGACAAGCAACGTGAAATTGCGAAGGCTGATGAGCCCAACGTATAGACCGAGTTTCACGTCAACAGGTCAAGTTTCGGTGAAGATTTAAAATTGATGAGGCACACAGTGTTCATTAACCAACAGTCGAAACTACAAGATGCCAGCATGTAAATGCAGTAGGCTCCCGCATGTACCTTAATGTCCTCAGAGCATCCAGAGATGAAAAATTTGCCGAAAATATTCATCAAATTTCTGGAGGAGCTTAGAGTATCAGCATTCATCAATACTGATGAAATATGTACTTTTACAACCCTTCACCAGCACTCGTCATTGCAGCTTCCATAGCTAAATCCGGAACTTTTGGCTGGTGCAAACAAAACGCAGACGAAAGACGCTAGGCCAATAAGGCCGGAATACATTTGGAGCAGATGCTGCAAAAAGCGAATGCGAGCTCGTTTCCTGGAAGTATAATTAATTCATTTATATAGCTCCACAAAAAACTTATTCTCTATTTAGGCGCTTTACATCTGCCTCTGGGCTTGAGCCCACGACCTCAGCCAGACTTTGGTCGGGGCGAGCACCTTATCTGCTAGACCAAACCAGCTAGGCGTAAAAGGCAGCCGTTCTGTTCTGACAGTACACAGTGAAGACAGTCCCGTAAGTAGCTCGGTTTACTTTCATTACCAAAATAAAAGATGGAAGCCGTAAAACGACTTTTAGAAAATACTGATCTATAAGATCGATACTAACCAAGGTAAGTGTCTTTTTACCATCTCTTCCCGGTGGGCCTTTACATAATTACGTCAGTATGTGATGATTTCGCACATTACGATACTATACACTGCGAACGACTCGTCTATTCAGAGACGGTCACAATAGCATTACCTTGGGATGACATTTGCTGCTGAAAGATGTACATTTAAATCGGTGAGATTGTGACGTTGGTATGAGCTGGTTTAGTGTAGTGGTTAAGGTGCTCGCCCCGGCCAAGGTCTGACTGAGATCTTGGGCTCAAGTCCCGAGGCATATGTGAATCGCCTGAATAGAGATTAAGTTCTCTTTGCGTGCTATATAAATGAATTATATATTTTTTCTATTTTAATTACTTTTTTATTGATTCAATTAAAAAGCGAGAAACTGGATGCATCCCAAAAATAGTAATACCACTGATATAGTGATTCAAAGTGAAGAATAATTAGCTTTAGCTCGATTGGTGCTGTGAAGATGTGTATCACTGTGGTTTCAGAACGCGAAACATCATTTGAAATGCACGCCTTAGCTACTAAAGTCTTGGTGTCTAGATTAAAAATGAGCTTTGTTACCTTTAGAGGTCTGTGTCAATCGGTAAATCATTGGACCCTAACAAAAGTCGCGTCAACCAGAGGAAGCGCCGTGCTTTAAATTTAAGGGACAACCCTAAATGTCATTCTAAAAGGCAATACACACTAATAATAAAAAATGATGAGTGCAATCATACTACTTACATTATGCCAACTCAGCACTGGCTAATCTGATTGAATTATAATGTAATTTGGGGCAAGAGATAGTCCTTGACCTAAAGATCAAGTGCATCCAAGCTAGCTGCTCCACTATAAGATGTGAGCTAAAGTTCCCTCTTCCCGTAGCCCTTCCACTGGCCCCATTTCTTTCTTTTATGTTTCTGCATAGACATGCACCGATAATCTTAGTAGCGTTCCGGGAAATATGAGCACAGTGTGTTAGTTAGAAGAGTAAACTCGTCCAGCATTTCAGCTAGCATCGGATTGTAGCAATCTACCAAAGTTTAATGGTATTGTACAGCAGTGGCTTCGGCTGCGGCAGCTCTCGTGGGAGTCTCGCAGAGAAACAGCAAGTGATAATGAGCAGTAAACGTTAATCCTCCTCATTCCTCGCAAGTTGTACATATATGAGAGCTTGATCAATCGCAACAAATGACAAGAAATATAACATTCATCAGTGGGCTGAGGCTGTGCTGCTTTAATGGCTAAACTATTGGTCTAAGGTTAGGCATGTACGTTAGTGTCGAGGTGCTTTGCTAATTACAATAGCAGAAGCCTCAGAAACACACAACACTGGCCAGGAGGATGATTGGGCAGCAGAGTTAAAGAGGGTCTTCTAACACCGACAGCTTCAACTTCTAGGGCCTAGCGTTTTCGAGATTCACAGCTGATTTTAGATGAGGACTAGGACACACGTTTAGACTGAATGATATATGTACGTCGGCATTGAAGCAGAATCCACAATAATTTTTAATGATTGCCTGCAGTTGCAGGAGAAACTTTGGTCCGGTGTAAAATTAGTAGTAGGCTGAGCTCCTGAGCCACAAGAGAAATGGCGAAGTCAGTGTATGAAATTTGAGCTGAATGCGTCAGATAAATTTTCCAAATAAATTTTGAATAAATGAATAACCAGGAAGGTTTGATTTGTTTCACACAGATTTGAAATGAGCTCAGACAAAATGGAGACAAAGGAGGAATTGCTACCTAGGAACAATAGACTGTTACCATCATGGGTAACTTGTCGTCCGGTTAGTATAAAACAATATATTCAAAAGACTACGTCGAGCGTGTAGCAAAGGGCTAGAAATTGGATAACCAGCATATAATAACCGGTACTCCGCCTTTAGCATTGATTGATCGATAGGTGATAAAGAAGAAGTCTGTCTGAGTAAAAAGTGCTTCTGCAGTTGCAAGAATTCCGACGACTTAACTTTGTCTAAAGTTAACACCATAAATAACCTTGTTTGACAAGGCCGTCACGGAAATCCAAAGAATTCTTACTTCTTGCCTGCATTATGTAAGCGTAATTTTTGTATCTGGTTTGCCATTATTCAGCCATTTACCCAAGCCATTATATTTTAACTGGTGGATAAGTCTGAAAGTCGAAATTTCGTTTTAATTAAACTTGTCCTAATTCAATGGAAGAAAACCTTAGTTCTCGAAGGTCAACTATCACTATAATTATTACCTAAAGATGGATCAGTATTCATTTAGAGTTCCATACACACATAGTTTTTATTGGTACCATGCATCAGGCTCGTGGTTATGGTGGGAAAGCTTCCTAACTGAAAACATATCAGACCACGGGAACATTTGCCTCCATTTATGGATTAAGGAGATGATGCCGTACAATTTTACCAAACAGCGTAACCACAAAACATGAAGATGCTCGTAAAAATTCATACTTTACAAAATATGTTGCCAAATTGTAAACGCAATCCTGCCGATGCGAACTAGCTCGTGTGGCTACACACAAAAAGCAAAGGGAAAGTTAGCTGTTCTAAGGAGATTTTCTCTGAAGCTTAAATTGTATTGCCTCGTACAGTGCAACGAGCAGCTTGCATCAGCCGATTCTGAGAAGACTACACTGCATTGCTTTTTAAATTTCTTGGCCTTATCAATATGTAAAGTTCCTGTATATAACAATACGTTGTCATATTTTAATTTAATGCAGGTCATGCACAGACGTAAGTAATTGTAACGGACTCGCAGATCCACAAAACAAGTTATCTCAAGTAGAATTGTTATTTCATTATTAGTGGATCGCCATATCCTAGCTGCTGATATTCAGATGTCCGTCACGATCGCGGACAAATTGATTTTTAGTTTAGAGCGCCAGTTGCAAAACTGCTTTTACGGAAATCTGCACTATTTAATGTATGCGGCAACTGAAATTACCACTTGTTCGGAAACGCCTGCAAAACGGTATTTGCAATCAGCGTTCAATCTTCGAGCGTTCAGAACCCTACCAGCAAAATTGAGTTGGTTGCTGCACAACCGCAGTATCGAAAGCAGTTCTCGCGTGATATTCGTCGACCACGGGAAACCCGAATGCTGCTAGACCGAAGGAGCTAGATTGTCGGGATTGTGGTCGGAGATACAGAGCGCCGCGAGCAGATTGCCATTCTCAAGGATTCAGCTGCCACAAGTGCATTGGTCTTCACCATTTCAGTCGGTGGTGCCGGGCTGGACTGCATTATGTGCCGCAAGGTGACGATTATGTTTAAGGTGAAGATACTGTAACGCCGAAGGCTCGGCGGGGTAAGCTTGACCTGCCGCTTACCTAGCGGCGTAGCCTATCGCCTAATGCCGTTCGGTGCGCGCCAACGCGCAAAAAGCTGGCCGCCACGAAACGAGCGTTTCTGGCGCTGACCTGCCTACCGTTACTAAAGGGGGTCGTGAGTCCGCGGCGTGAATTGGAAGCAAGACACACAGATTTGGGATTTTACTGAACTTTATTCGCAAGCGCACACAGTCGCTGCGCGTCTAGTTCAGCTTTATCTCCACACTCCTCGCACGTTCTCAGCTACACTAACACTCTTGCGGAGGGAATACTCCTCCACACTAAGCGCGACACGGACCCTAAACCCTAACAGGTGAACTAGGAATCCGTTCCTGCCTGTGCCGAGGGAATACCCCAAACACGCCAACTTAAACACTCGAGCGGAGGGAATACTTCTCCACACTGAAGTGCGAACCGGAGTCTAAACCCTACCCGGAGAACTAGAACTCGGTTTCCAACAGTGCGGCAGGAATACTCCACACACGCCAACTCAAGCACTCCTGCGGAGGAAATACTTCTCCACACTGAAGCGCGACCCGGAGCCTAAACCCTACCCGGTGAACTAGAGCTCCACACACGCCAACTACGCCTAGCTCTCGCCGGCAAATCCCTATGCCGAGACCACGTGCTAGCGCGCACACACACGACACAAAAGAAACACAAAACACGAAAGAACACACAAAATGCCAGCTTGGGCGCGATACGACCGTATTCGGTGGGGTTCCGCCGAATCCTCCTAGCGCTGCCTCGTCTTGTTCCGTCAATCGCCGGCGAACAGCCCGCCCTTCTCCCTCGCTTTCAGAGAAACGAGTCCGACGGCGGAGCCGGACCAAAGACAGAAGACCACAGACAAAAGACCCAGAGCGAGCGTCGCTCGACTCTTAAATACTTGGCTGAGACGATGGGGCAAGAGCTTAGTGGTATTGGGCCCGACCCCATGGCCCATTACGGTGAGGAATTAATACCGGCACTAGGCCACTGGAATGTCCCCTCTGTCCAGCTTGAATGGCGAATGGGTTCCAGACGATTCTTTCTTGGAAAGAGGGAAGGCGGGGGTTGACAGGCCAGCCAACATCTATCAGCAGCTTCCGCGAGTATCGCACCAATTCTAAAGGCCGAATCGCCGCCGCTCGTCTCAGAGCTTCCTGGCCTGCTCCTTAGCGCTTCCTTTCTAACCGCACTGACGCTCCTCTCTGGCTCACTGCTCCAGGACAAAGGGGCTCTAGCCCGCCGCCGAACATCTCTTGTTCGCGCTAAAATTCAGCCAAAGCCAGCAGGGCGCTACAATACGATGCAAGTGTTCTTGGTGGGAGCCAGTTATCAGAATTCGTGCCTCACGGATGTGATGGCGGTCAACAATGCTGAATTATGCTTTCAGCTGGACACGGGCGCTGAGGTCACCAGAATTAGTTGACGTTTCGCCAGGAAACACCAGATCTCGACTACGAGCCAACGTCTGATCTTATAACGGGGTTCTGCTGTTCCGGTGCGGAAAGCTGACCTTGCCGTGACAAACCCAAAGGCAGGATCCGCGACCGTCGTGCTGCTCATCGTTGTTTCCAGTGGCCTTTCAGGCTTGCTTTGCCACAAGAGGCATTCAGGTCGAGGGACTGACGATCGTACAATCTGACTTTTTTATTGCACAAGTTGAAAGTACTGACATGATGTAAAGTGCCTAGAGAGAGATTGAGTTCTCTTTGGGTGCTTATCAAGTGCAGTATTATTATTATTATAACAAAGACCTCGGCCTCGTGGGTGTTTCGCGAATTTACACCGATTCTACAATGCGTCCTAATTTGCCACAATGGCGGGCAGTCGTTGGACCGCCACCTACATCCAGCAATGATAATTCCTCAATGGCAACAGCCTCGACAGCTAGGCGCTGGGCAGTTTTAAGAAGGCCCTATGACTCCAGCATAGAAGACCTGATTGCACTTACTAACGGTCAAGCAAGACTCTACCAGAGGACTGCTTCTTACGATCAGCTTTGAGAAAGCACCATCATGGCGACCCATGAACCCAGGCCATACATCATCCATGACCGGGCCGGGACGTTCTATTGGCAGAACCGTGGACATATTTATCCACAACCAAGAACACAGGAGCCAGCTTACAGAGAAATAGACCTCACTCTGTAGAGCAACATCGGGAAGCCATCGAGCAATAACCATAACTCATCTTCAACGAAGGGGAATATGACCATGATACCAGGAGCAGCAGCCAATACAGACATAGTCCAACTCCAACTCCAACTCAATATCGAGTTTGGCCTAGGCGACCTAGTCAAGCAACAACATGTCAATTAGAGTATTTGCATTAATAACAAAGGGAGATGCCAGAGGTTCGTTAAACCAGGAGCTTCCAGTACCGGCCTGAGCTGAATAAACGTGGTCTTTGCATGTTCCTATATTATCACTCGTATAGCACGATCAACACTGACTGCAGGAGTTAGCCAGGATGGATGAAGCCCGGGCTCAGCTGGCAAAGCCGGTTCAGGGCAGGTCAGCCACAGTTTTGCCAAGGAGTGGTTCGCGACCCATAGCTACTTACAGACCAAGGGTAGTAACCACAGTGGTCTGAGCCTGGCACCTCAGTTCACCATGTGCACCTGGAGGTGTTGCAGGTGGCTTCTGTTAGGCGTCACTTTAACCCTGTCACACCATTCATACCCAGTTATATCCAGGAACGGCCACCAGTTACAACACTGATGCCAAGACAGTCAGCCATGTCGCAAAGCCACTACAGGTCTATGCTGTGATAACGACTCCCGAAACCTGGTTCTGAGTAGACTAATCTGGGCTATTCCGGATAAAACAACTATCCAGTGTCTCAGTATGTCACTCCTTCCATTTTTCTGGGAGTAAGGCTAGCAAGCCAGACCTGGTCATCAATAACAACACCCACTCGGTCAGAGGCAACGAAACTGTGAGGTTTGATGGCAGCAAATATGCCCAGGTGGTGGCGGCCCGGAAAAAGGTAAACAACATTAAGATATCGCCCGGTCTTTCCGGATGACAGTGGCGAAGCTCCTCGAAGTCGGCTCCCTGGGCTGCTGGTTTCCAGACAAAGAAGCCATCCAGGCAGATGTCGGCATTGCCGGCTCACATCAGATGGCATTTCATGCAGCTGGGCGTCTCGAAGGGCTGTTTTCGGCTCGGAAGACGACAGGAATCTGTTCCCGAACCGAGAGTCTCAGGTACTCCTCCCACTCTTGTACGGCAGGCTCCTATAGCTAATGTATGATACTGCATTTTAACATTATAATAGTTTTGTATTATTACACAACTATGTGGAAAAGAAAAGATTGAGGTGGTTGCACATGAAGAGTCTTTAAGAAAATTCTACCAATTACCAACCTATCTACCATTCCCATCAAACACAAAGAAACTTGCCGTTGCAGACCAACTGAACTCTGTTATAAAACTTCAAACCTTGCAAGCAAGGTCAAGTTTGGCTTTCGAGCTAATAACTCCACAGAGTCAGCATTGCTTCAGGTGCTTAATGACCTACTTGTAAATGCGGATATGGGTAGTGTATATCTGCATGTTTTAATCGATCTTCCTGCACCTTTTGATACTGTTGATCACTCCGTAGTCATCGAACGCCACTCATATCGCCTGGGCATGAAAGGCACCACTCTTAATTAGTTTAGGTCCTATCTCACTGGGAGACTTCAGAGTATTGATGTGAATGAACAAAGGCTACTTGAGGTGCCTCTGAAATATTGTGTATCTCGGTTTCTGTGTCCGGTCTGGTACTTTTCACAGTCTATACTCGCCCTCTCGGAGATGTGATGGCCAAGTACAATCTAGGCTTTTACTTCTATGGGGATGATACTCAGTTGTACCTTTTCTTTGATCCATTCCTGCTACCCAGCATGTCAAATTTTCTCAACTTCCTTGCTGCATGCATAGACGGCATCGGCAAATGGATAACACATTTTCCTAAAATTAATGATAAAAAACTTACTTAACACCTATGGGCAAACTTAGTGACATTCAGAAATTGAAAAGACTAACACTGCAAATCGGTTCTGCCAGCATTTGACCTGTTGAATCTGCACGACTACTAGTTGTCCTGCTCCGAAGTGACTTTTCGTTACACGACCACATCAGCTCCGCAATCAAGTCTGCCTACTTTCAGCTACATACATGGCTAAAATGTGATCTTTTTTAGACATTAGTACCTTATCTAAGTTGGGCCATGCAGTACCGATATTCTGTCTTAACATCTTTAGCTGACTGCTTGCTGATCCACCACCATGGACAATTAGTGGCTCTCAGCTGGAGCAAAACTCTGCAGCTAGACTTGGCTATCTTAAGCAATGCCGTTGCCACATCCCACCACTTCTCTCCGTCCTGCACTGGCTACCAGTCAAGCAACGGATCGACTTTATAATTGTTGTCGATCACTTGTAATTCCCTTCATTCCTTAGCTTCAGCCTGCCAATTAGATCTAATGCCCCACCAGGCAAAACATCTTACCACGTGCATTTCGGAATGTAACTGTTGACCTATAACTCGTTCAGACCTAAAATCTGTTGATGACTATGGCTTTAGTTTGTATCTTCGGAAAGCATGGAACTCATTTCCTAATCCTGCCTTGATATCCCCGGACTTAAAGACATTAAAGAAGAAATTGAAAACGTACCTATTTATGACAGCAGTTAATAGGTCCTTGTGATTCGTCCTTTGTGTGCATATGTCAGCTGACACTGTTGCATGCTGCCACTAGCCAGACTTGCATGCTGACTCTGTGCTTGTCACCCTTAGCCAAGTTATTCTTGCTGTGTATAAAGGATTATACCACTCATCACTTGATCACGTTTCCCTTGCAGCAAATTGAAAGCTCATGGAGAAAGATTGAGTTCCCCGATGGAGCTTTATCGAGTGTGTTGCTATCATTAGTATTGTCAAATAGTTAATGCTGAATCTATTGTAGCTACCCCTCGGGCCTTGAATCGAAAAAAATTTCCCGATAACAACAGTATTTACTTTCATATGCGGATAGTAGCATATTTTAAAGTAATCAAATCATAACCGAGTCTATGATAGGTGCATCTAACTACAAGTGGAACAGCATAGCCAATTCATGATATATCGCTATACCTCAAAACTTTCTTCAGTTGCTCAGGGTAGGAAGGCAAATAAATGGAGTACCTTTGGAGCTCATATTTACAAAATTCCTCCATAAAGACCTCCATTGCATTTAATTAAGGTACCAGTTGTATTTAAATTTCTTAATAAGCCGTCGTTTAGTCACGTCTATTGAGGCCTACATAGTGGTGCACTTTCTTTGCAAGTGCCTAAGGCTGTGTTAATAGATCAGTGAACTAAAGTAGACCATGACAATGCATCTGGATAATCAATGTCTGCATAGCTAAGGTGGTTTAAGCTAGCTGGTGCTTAGTCCTGATATAGTCCTGAGAACTTAAGATTCTCGGGGAAGTAGGCAAACAGCTGAATAATTACTTAATGCATTAATCCAGCTAAGCTGTAGTACCCATGTTTTTGCAATTGCAATTGCAGCCGATTTCTTTGTCACAAGCCTCACTCACCCACGAAGTGTTGATAGTCTTGGAAAGTGCTTGACAGGTGTCACTGAAGTTTGTGCCTTACTGCCGAAATAAATAAGCAAAGTAGCAGGCTTCGTATCTAAGCCAGTCGATGGCAAATCATAGTCTTGAATGACCCATCTATCGTAATCCAGCTTTTTCGGATCCTTAATCAACAACCGACAGTTCCGAAGCCACGGGCAAGCGGTTCGAAACGATGCCTTTAATTCAGTCCTTGGCCTAAAGTACCAACAACCTTCTCCAACTTTAAACACTTGACCTTAGTTTCCGGACTGGAGAAATCGACATTAGCATCTAGAGTGTTTCAATTCGGGAAATGGTCATAGACTCAAGGTCTTTCTGAATTGTACCAATATAGCATGCCGTTTCTTTATTAGGTAGGAGGGACTACCAGAAAATAGGTGGCACTATCTGGCTAAAAATCTCTAAAATTGTGATACGTCCAAGGTAATGGCCTGGCCATTGCGAGTGCTGCGACTGAAGTCCCATGCTATGTCCAAGCCAGTATGCTCACACCTACACCTGCTTACCGTCGCAGATGGCTGTTAAATGGTCACCAGCAGTCTCCTAGAGTGGATGATTCTTTCCTGAGTAAGCATCAGCGATTGTTATGCCTGTCAGGTCAATAAAATTGCTGAGTATTGTCAGCATAAAAGTGATATCCTATTCCGTGGGCCTTAATCAATTTTCCCACGGGTTGAGCATATATGGATAGAGCAAGAGACCGAGTACAGACACTTGAGGGACTCCACAGGTGGCCCGTCTCGCGTGTGAGACCTGACACTCGCAAGACACGGATTGAACCCGATCAGACAAGCACGGTTTAAGTAACGCCAGTGCCTCATCTGCCAGACCGATCGTATTTTCAGTAGTTCAAGTAGACCATCGTGATCAGAGGTGTCGAATGCAGCTGAAAGATCTAGCCGACCTAGGGCAGCTACACTCCCGTCACCGTAGCCTCGAAGAATGTCATTGTTAACACGGAGGAGAGCAATTTCAGTGGACTGTTGCCTCTTAAATCCCGGTTGAAATTGTTTTGACATTTTAAATCTTTTAAATACGTTCAACCAGCAGCTTAGCAACGATTTCTTCAATAATCTTTGACAAGAAAGGAAGAAGGGAAGCTGCGATAGTTTGCAAGGACCCCTGTATCTAATCCAGGATTTTTAAGAATGGGTCGCACGGTTGCCGATTCGAAGGATGTTGTATGAGCCTGTTGCTTCTTGGCCACTAATGTATGCCCCACCTGCATCAGGTGTTTGAGCAATCGACTCCGTGCAGCCTTTGATGTAAGCATGTGGCCCACCACAGTGGCTCACCACAAATGCACTCTCTTATCTATGGTGAGTCAGCCCTTAGCTTGTATATGTACCTGCTTGGGGGAATAAAGACAAGAGTCTCGTTCACAGCTCACGTTCGCCAGTTGGTGTCTTCATGTCTACCGTGAGACACCACTAGTGCTGCTGCAGCCGGAGACACAGTTATGTATCAAGGACTTGGGGACGACATCTTTCCAAAAGAAGCATTAAAAATCTCGATTATGGCAGAGCTAAGTAGGTCGGCCAGTGAAGACCACAGAGATGATGATACAGGGTCAAGTGACCAGATCTTATTTGATAGACCATATTAAGGTAGCCACATCACATGCAGAAATCTCGGAAAACCTTTCAAGAAAGGTCGTGGTTGTGATTCCGAAATTGCTTTCGTCGGACGGGGGCATAATGGAGGCATGAATTTGCACATTTGTTTCACTAAAGAAACCTGAAAAATGTTCGGCTGAGCCGTCAAAATATGGAGAGTCAGACCGCTCTGCATCGGTCAGTAAACGGTTTACTATCTAATTAATCTGTTTAGGGTCCGACTGGCAGAGATTTTGCTTTTAAGTGAAAAAGGAGGCCCTGGCTTCTGTAAGCTTCCGGGTGTAAACTCGAAGAAAGTTTTTGAAATCGAATAGATCTGCACCAGACCCCGAATTCTGTCAACCACTTTCAGGCCTGTGCCTAACACAGTGCATCATTAGGAGTTTTTGTAAATTTTAAGGAATCTTAGCGACTCTCTACACGGATATAATGAACAGAAGCATGCTTGTCAAGAGCACTTCCGAGTGTCATTTTCACTGTATTGGTGAGGGTTCCGAGGCTGCCGGTTGAGTCTGAATGCAGATCAAGAAGACCTGAAAGACACAAAGATTTAAGAAACTTGTCCATGTCAACACTTTGAAAGTTACGTAGCTAGACACGTTTGACATTACCCTGTATGTACAAGGAAGCAGAATCAGTAAACTACACAGAACAATGATCTCAGAGGGTCAGTGGGCACTCCTCAAGGTCAGTGGGGACGACATCCATAGTGATCACGAGATCTAGAATATGGCCACCGACGTGTCTGGTTTGATTAACATGTTGGACCAAACCGAAATTCTCCAGACAGTCAAGAAATGATCGGACCAGGCTGATACTAAGGTTGTCAACGTGAATATTGAAGTCTCCAGCAATTATTAACTGCCTGTCACTCACAAATATTTCTTAGTGAGGAACTCTCAAAACTCCTCTATAAACAAGTTTAGACAGCCAGAAAGAGGTCGGTATATCACAACAGTGAGAGGCTGGTCGTTGATGAAGACCTGATTGCAACCAATTCGAACGACAACCCATGCGAAAAACTGCCCTTCTTGTAGTCAAACAATTTTCGAACGATTGCAACCCGCCACCAACCTTTTCAGAATGCATGGACTGATAGGACGAGACCCGGGTGGGGTGGTCTGAGATATACAGCTGCTGGAACAAGGCGTCACCCGAGTTTCGATAAGGAAAAATGCATCCAGCTTCTCCTAGACCAACTGATCGCTGGAAGTAGCCACTTGTAAACTAAATTATATATTAGCTGATTTAACGGTCTCTTTTACATAGCGACAGAACACTGTAACTCACTGTTTGCTGACCTACCGGCATGTGCGATCAGGCACTTACAGCTGGTGAAAAACTCTGCAGCTAGGCTTGTCTGCCATGAGCCTCGTAGTTGCCACATCACACCACTTCTCGCCGACATGCACTGGCTATCACTCCAGAAATCAATCGACTTTAATATTTTTTCACCCAAATTTTAGGTCACTTCATTCTTTGGCTCCAGCCTATGTCACAGCTCTACTCCCCACCTGGTCAAGCAACGTACTGCCAGCTTTTCGGAATCTAACAGTTTACCAATACCTCGTATAAGCCTCAAATATTTTGGAGACCAAGAATTTTTAGTTCTTGTGCTCCCAAAACCTGGAACTCACTCCTGAACTGCTTCACAAAATCCCCTGACTTGACCACATTTAAAAGAACTTAAAAACACACCAATTTAGGACAGCATTTAGTGGGTCACTGTGATTCGTCCTTCATGTGCTTATGGGTACTGACACTGTGCATGCAGCCACTAACCACACTTGCATGCTGACTCTGTGCATGTCACCCCTAACCATGTTATTGATGTTGTTTCTCAAGCATGATATTACTCACAAGCAATAGGGTTTCCCTTTGCAGGAAATGTATAGCGCCTAGAAAGATATTGAGTTCTCTGAGGGTGCTTTATTAAGTGCGTTATTATTATTGTCATTATTATGACGGTTACCGCAATGCTTGCAATGAAAATAAAGGATTGCCCATTGCAGGATTTGAGCCTCTGACATTGAGACCGAGGTCGTGCTGAGCAACCACCTTTCCTAGTGAGCCATCATGGTTCACCAGTAAGTCTGAATTAAGTCGTCTAGCCGAGACAGAACTAAGGAGCTAGCTAAATTGTTGGCGGGCCACTGCGAAAGACATATTTCTATTTTAGATACACACCAGAGGTTATGGATTGCTTTGAAAGCAGTCTTCTTTAACGAAGCTTTCACAATTTAAGCAGATGTCGAAGAAGACACCTAAGTTTCAACCACAAGGTTATAGTCGCACAACAGCATTAACTATTCGAAAACCACAGCCTTTTTGTGCTGCAACAAGCTCGGGGTATCATCTCAGTAGCGGCTCTGTTTTATCTTCGTTTAGCTAATAAAAATTTGCGGGACATCATGATTAAATTTCCGCAAGCCAAGCATCAGTTTATTAATCGCTGCTGCAGATTCCAAAGTTTGAGGTGGCACATACAGCTGGTTATCGGCAGTGTAAAAGTGATAGCCTATCCTTGGGCACGAATCACTTTTGCAAGAGGCTGAGTAGCAATGGGGCTTTGCAAAAGACCGATGACGTTTCTTTGAACGTGTTCATGGACGCCTAGTCTGGTAGTTGAGACCTGATCCCCAAACAACTCGGATTTATTGACATCAGGATAGTAGGTTTTGAAACATGCCGGTGCCTCGTCTGCCTGACCAAATTTTTTTCTCAGTCGTTCAAGAAGCATATCTTTATCACTAATATCGCAGGCAGCTAATAGATCTAGCAAGACTATGGCAGACAAATTCCGTCATAGTTGGCACATCGGATTTCAACTGAATATTATATCCATTGGCCCCTGGTGATGTCATGGAAAAGTCAGGCAGGGCCAAATGATTAAATGAGCAATGTGGAGCTCATCGCTCTATAAAATTATGATGTCGAGAAACGAACAGCTGAGATAATCAATGAAAAACCAACCGAGTATTAATTATCAGTTAACTGAAATTTCATTTCTAATCAGCCGCGACCTCCCTGACATGATCAAAACGAGTCGAAGGATTCGCTTGTCAAATTAACTCCCCCCCCGTGACTTAAGTGCTTATAACGATGAAACCTCGAGCTTGCCAGCATTGCGTGATGTTTGGCCAAAAAACGCCATTTTTACCAGCCACAACATTAAGTAGGACACCAATCAAGCTCAAGCTCACCTCGTTGGCAAAGGTCTCAAGGAACATGGAGGCCAAGCTTACTTTACTGCATTGTGGCAGACGGGAAAGCCGTGAGGGCAAGAAGTGGTAGCTGCTTCTTGCAAACTGCTTCTTTCATTAAAACACACATGTACAGCTCGAGCAACTCGTCAGCTAAAAACAAGTGACAAACGTCTGAGCCGATACTCTGTTCAATGAAATTGTTGGCATTTGGACAAACTAAGGCAGTCCGTTTGCATATTATAATAATGATAATATAATTGCACATGATTAAGCTCTCTCGGAGAACTCAATCACTGCCTAGGCGATTTACGTTTGCTGCAAAGGGAAATGCAATTAAATGGTGAATAATATCATGCTTGATAAACAAACAAAATGATGGTTAGGGGTGACATGAACAGGGTCAGCATGCTAATGTGGTTAGTGGCAGCATGCACAGTGTCAGCATGCATGAGCACATCAAGGACAAATCACAGAGCCCACTCAATGCTGTCTTAATAGGTGTGTTTTCAAATTCTTTTTAAATGTGGTCAGGTCAGGGAATGTTCTGATGCAGTTAGGGAGGGAGTTCCAGGCTTTGGGAGCATAAGAACTTAATGCAAGGTCTCCAAAGGATTTGAGGTTTGTACGAGCTATTTGTAGACTGCTGGATTCCGAAAAGCTGTGGTACGATGCTTGGCCTAATGGGGGAGTATATCTTAGAGATAGGCTGGAGCCAAAGAATGAAGCGACCTAAAAGTGAGCGACAAAACTATGAAGTCAATCTATTGCTTGACTGGTAGCCAGTGCAGGTCGGCGTAAAGTGGTGTAACGTGGCAACTGTGAAGCTCATGACAGACAAGCCTAGCTGCAGATTTTTGCGAAAGGTGCAATCGCCTGATCACACATGCTGGTAGGCCAGTAAGCAGTGAGTTGCAGAAGTCGAATATAAATATAATTCATTTATATAGCGCCCCAAGAGAACTTGATCTCTATGCAGGTGCTTCACATATGCCTCGGGGCTCGAGCCGGCGACCTCAGTCAGGTCTTGGTCGGGGCGAGCACCATAACCGCTAGACCCAACCAGCTCGGCAAGTCGAGACGGGATGTCACGAATGCATGGACCAACTTGGACGTCGTATCCTTATCTAGCTAAGCCCAAATTGTAGCAACGTTATGAAGCTGAAAATAAGCAGATTTGACTGTGTAGCTGATAAGGTCGTCTAACGAGAGGTCGCTTTGGAATATGACACCTAGATTTCGATCTTCGATTTTCGAGCTTATCTTGGACATGGCGGCGATGGTAAGGCCAATCAGATCGAATTGGAGGCTAATCGGTGACTAATTGTCTGCTAGCCTTAACAGAACGGCTATACATATTTCCATACCACGGGCATCGTTGGTTGCCTGTGTTCCAGCTAGTCCTTTGATTGAAATACATAGGAGTTCTCCCACGCGAAACCCGTATCTTTGCATACAGAAATCATTAAAATTAGAGATCCTGAGTTCCCCATTGTTAGGCTGCTTAATGTTTTCTAACGGAGGAGCAGTGCAATCATGGCCTTCTATTTCTAATCCTTTTTTGGGCAACGTATCCTTCTCGATGTGAATTGATGACTGGGTCCTATTATTAATGAAAAAGGAAGGAGTTTCCAGGGGAGTGTTTTAAGAGCATGAATGCAGTGATTAATTAATTTAGTTACATGAGTTCTAGGGTTATGATGTGTGAAGATGGGCCTTTTTGAGGCACTTGCATGTGGTGACGCCCTCTTACGCTGGCTGTTAGTCCCCATATGGAAAAAACTGTCGTGGACTTTTGATGTCGCAGACTCCAGAGTGTGAAGATCAGCAATAATTGTCTGCTAAGTTACACTATAATAGAATGTATAAATCCTGGAAAACTATATGTGGGTTTAAGAAGGCAGCTGTATAGACTGAGACACATCACTTGCCAGCACATGGCATTAGCAGAGGCATAATTTTAGTTGGAGATGCATCCTGTAATCGACTTATTCACCTCTAAAATCATTGAAAACAACAATAGCAAAGCTGTGCTTTGAATCAAATCGATGTACCTCATAAAACACTCGCTGATACTCTAGTTCAACTACAGCTAATAAGCGCCTAGAAAGAGATTAAGTTCTCTGAAGGCGCTTTATCAAGTACATCATTAATATTATTATCTGATGAGGAATCACCAATAGATGTCGGCCAGTCGGTCAACTTTGGCTATAGATTAAACCTAAAAGAATGGTTGGAAACCTTTATGACATTCGAGCTGGACTGGGTTCCTAATCCGTGGTCAAGTGACGGTGGTGATTCTTTACCATTGTGGCTAACGGTCCAAGCAAATACAGCTAAGCTCAAACCCTGTTGTTGCTGCAACACGTTTAAGCATAGTGCAACGCCTGCTCAAGGTCTACGAGGCGAGTCGTTGTCTTTTTGTTCGTCACAGCTGCCAGCCATCTGCTGTTGGCCAGACTTGTTTTTCTTAGATAGAGAAAGGTGGGCAGGCCGGTCAAACAAGAGATTGACGGCCACGAGAGAGTGAAAGCAAGCTCCAGGGGAACTTGGCAAAAGCTACTGAATATGGTCATTTGGCACCCGTGGCTTGCATTTGTGTCTGCGTGTATGCTTTCGTGGACCCTGCATAGGGATTTGGCTTGGGAACTAGGTTTAGGTTTCGGTGAAGTGGAAGTCAGTCTTCGTGACTGTACTAAGCGAAATGCCCTGCAATTTAACTGCTTTCGCTCAGGTGAAAGCAGTTAAAAAGCAGTTTAAAAGAACTTAAAAACACCTATTTAGGACAGCATTTAGTGGGTCACTGTGATTCGTCCCTTTTGTGCTTATGGGTACTGACACTGAGCATGCAGCCACTAACCACACTTGCATGCTGACTCTGTGCATGTCACCCCTAACCATAATATTCAAGTTGTTTCTCAAGCATGATATTGCTCACTATTCAATAGGGTTTCCTTTGCAGCAAATGTAAAGCACCTAGAAAGTGATTGAGTTCTCTTAGGGCGCTTTATCAAGTGCATTATTATTATTTTTATTATTATCACGGTTACCACAATGCTTGCAATGGCAATAAAGGATTGCCCGTTGCAGGATTCGAACCTACGACAGACAGACAGAAACAACTCCGACAGACAGAACCTACGACAGACGAAGACCCTTATTATCCTGTCAGGAGTAAGGGTCCGAAGTGTAGGAGCCGTCGCAAAGGTGGAAGCCGAGTCCTAGTTCTCCGGTCAGCATTAAGGTTCCGACGATGCAACGATTGGGGCATCAGAGCTCCGTGGAAGCCGTTCGGTAGGAAGCAAGACTCGCCGTCTAAAATTTAGAAGGTGGGTCTTGCTTCCTACCAACTTCCTTCGTCAAATTTAAGGATATGCAGGCCTGGACTGCTCCTCTGCTAAACCGCTGGTGAACAACTCCTGTGAGCACCATCGGGACGTGCCGGTGCACAACAGCGGTCCGTCTCCGATGGGGCGTGGACACAGGCCGGCTTTGTCATCCCGCTAAACCACCCGGATGAGCTGTGGCTGAGGGGAGTTCATGCAATGGGAAAGCCGGCCTCAACGGAGACAACAGTAGTTATTTGGGAGCCCTGCAGGCACCTACGGAAATACTTGTTCCTGTGAGCCAGCTTTGGTGTTATGCCTGCTTTCACGTTGGGAGAGCAATAATCTACACTTCCAATTAGAGTCTATGGTGTATACCTCAGCAATACCATGGGGCTGTCCAGAGTTAGGAGACTTGGCGAAGTCTCAGTAGCCAAACCAGGTTCTACTTTTCAGCCAAAATTTGGCAGGTGACCAATCGCAGACCCAGTTCAGGCCAAGCCTAATAATTTGCCTGGTTGGGAGTGGCTGGCGACTTGACCTGGTTTATCGCCGAGGCCTTCCTGGAGAGTCCTTGTTTACAAGACACACTGAGTTCGGGTTTAAGAGTCGGATTATTGAGGTGGCGAGCGATGAAGCCAATAGAGGACATGCTTCATTCTCCCAGGAGTTACGTTGGCGAAGCCTCGCCACAGAGAAACGCCTTCACTATCGCGAGAACGCTTCGTGAGCGAAGGGAGCAGGAAGCCGAGCTTGTGAAAGGCACTGCCGTCTAAACCTCGTATGAACCAGACGACTGCTATACGGCTCGATTTGGTAGGAAGCAAGAATCACCCTCTAAACCAGGCTTAAAGCGTCCACCGAACCAAATTCGGCAGTTGGCTGTGCTGCTTGGCGAGCGTCAAGGTACGCCTCCTCTGCCCATAGCTCCTTGCTCGCGAGATTGCCCCTTCTGCTTGAGGTTGTTATCACCGATCATTTTCTAACACTTTCTGTACAGCCTATTTAAAGTGATTATAAAGATACTGAGTTCTCCGAGGGCATTATACGAATGCATTATTGTGGTTATTGTTTTTATAAAGCAACGAACAGGTAGCCGTCATAGATACCTAACGGTGTCACTCATAGATATATCCGATAACAAAAAGGCTTCCCATCCGGTACTAGTTGGGCGCTGCACAGTTCTCTGAGCACTTGCCAAGTAATGCTCAGTATGGCAAAAATATTGCCGCCGGCTGGATCAGCTGAGAAAATCGGAAACATTATTCACACATGCTTATACTGATAAAGGCCTCATACCAGTACTTTATAAGCTTCGTCCAGCACCCAGGTAGGTCTTTAGTCGCCAATTATTGTTAGTGGGTGACCGGCTAAGAAGTTTCGCTGTATGCAGTTAGCCGATCCAGCAGCTAGACAATTGCAAAGAGATGAACGTGGGTATACCCAGCTTAATTTTATGAACCAAAGTGTAAGTCCGTAGCTATCTGGCACCAGTCAGTTGGCTCGTTACAGTTGCTTCATCCCTTGCTTCCGGCTGGCTGGATCGTTTACAGCAGTAGTTCTCTACCTTCCTAGTACCGCGACCCGTTCAGACAGTTCCTCGTGTTTTGCCGACCCCAACCATAAAAAGATCATGTGCGAAGTGTGGAAATGTGTGTTTTCAGATGGTCTTAGGCCACCCGTGTGAAAGGGTGTTGGACCCCCAAAGGGGTCGCAAACCACAAGTTGAGAGCATCTGGTTTACAGTGTGTGTCGAGTGCCTGGATTTAGGTCTAGCTGTCTGAGGGAGCTCTGCAAATGTATTACTGTTGTTAGCAGTATAATTATGCCTACAAGTTTCCGATTGGAAAAGGCAATATGGAACTGGCACTGCCAACTCACTGGTGTGAGCCTCAGCCTTAGTAGTAGCTGCCTAAGCCGAAGAAATTCAGATTGATTGTTGCAGGTTTACAGTCTGTTGGGTTTCTTGTTTTTTAAAGTATAAAAAGTACTTCAAAAGTACTTTTATAAAAAAAACTTCACTTGTGTATTGCATAGCTAAATGCCTATGGAGCTTCTTAAAGGTGCTTCACATGTGCCAAGGGGCTCAAGCCCAAGGCCTATTTCGGTCAATATATTCAGCTTGACCTTGGTGTGGCAAAAAACCAGTGGGCCAAACCAGCATAGTTTGTGCTAAATTTATGGGCCACAAAGCATGATTGTTTTCTGGGCTTCTGCCTGAAGTTGTTCATGCACTAAATGCCTGCTTTGTTCTGCATCCTCTGATGATCATAAAGAAAGATTTAGACTACCGATGTGGGTGACTGGTAATGTTTATTGTTGCCACTGTCCAGTATAGCCCACTGCACAATGCACACCAATAATGTCTATGATTTGCACAAGTTTACCCCTAGACTGCAGTGTTTATCCTGCAAGATATGTTGGCTGCTTATCCCAGTGGTGCAGTTAACTGACACTACACGGCCAACCAACCAATGCCTGCCATTTTAACTTCACCCCACTATGAGTAACGATGAAACCAACTTAATAGTTGTGGGCGAACCAAGTATGACATATAATGATTTAAGTTTAACTGTTAGAATAGAGCCTGTCAGCATATCTCCTGTTGCATGTGCACCAAATCTAGGTGCACTGTTCCACGTTGACCTTTCACTAAATGATTTCATCTGCTTTGCAGGCAATTCTGCCTTCTTTCTGCTACATAAAATTGCTAAGTTTCGGCCTTGCTTAGGCTGAAATGCTACATCCGATGTTATCCCCTGCATCTGTGATATCCCCACTCGACCTATGTAACACTGCTTGCTGATCAACTGGCCTGTGCAATCAGGTGCTGACAGTTGGCATGCAATTCAGCAGCTAGGCTTGTCTGTCACGAGCATTGCAGTTGCAAAACGACACTACTTCTGGCCGGCGTGCACAGGCTCTCAATTAAGCATAGTGATGAGCTTGATTTCAAGATTATGTCACTCACTTGTATGTCTGCATCCTCAGGATCCAGCCTACTTATGTGAACTAGTCTTCCACCAATCTAGGCATCCTACCACCATCATTTCTTACTGTAATCATTTAGCTATACCTCAAACCTACCTCCTCAAATCTTCTAGAGACCCTATCTTTAGTTTCTGTGCTCCCAAATCCTGGTGCTCACTCTTGATTGACGTCACAACATCCCCCGATTTGACATTTAAAAAGAAGCTTAAATGCTCTTTTCTATAGCAACATTTAGTGGGTCTTCCTAATTCATTCTTTGTGTGCATATGTATGCTGACTCTGTGCATGCTTACCACTAACCATAGTCTACATTTTGGCACTGAATGTATCACCTCTAACCATGTTATGCTTTTCACTGTGTGCATGTTATCACTAATCAATTTATAATGGTTCCTTTATCACATTTACAAATACTTAGAAAGGGATTGAGTTGTCTAAGGGACGAATAATCTGAAACCATATTATTTTATTTACATTCAGATTACTTGCAGATTTAACATAAGATATGCTTGCAGAGGCAATTTTATTGTGAGCTTTCGGTTTCCCATTTTCTGAATCGCGTTTGGTTTCTCCTTAGCAAGTAAGTTGGTTTGGTCGTCATTCAATTTAAGAACTTTTGCTACCATCCATGTGGGATTTTATCTGTCATCAATACATGAAGCAAGGGTTCGTAGAGAATTCGACATGCTCGAGGGCTTGGAGCAATCAAAGCAAAGTAACAATTTAGTGCCATCTGCATAGCAGTAAAAGCCTAGATAGTGCTTGGCGATCACGTCGGCAAGAGGGAGAGTATGTATTGTGAAAAGAAGCTGACTAAGTACTAGGATAGTCTTAGCTTGTTTACATTGATTCTGGAGTCTCCTCAGTGATGCCCAGGCGAGGTGAGAGACACTCTAAAAGGGCATGGTGGTCAATTGTATTCAGCAATGAAGTTAGATCAGGCAACTTAATCGCTTTGGTGCACTACTGAATTAAGGGAAATGAGTCCTGTAGGAATGTTACCGATGAAAGGGGTCCAGAGAGAGTGCTGTTACTTTAGGAATTGACTCTCTGATGTTATTTGTCTTTCGGACGAAGAAGCAGAGAAGCGATAAGCTATTGCACCTCAAGGATCTTTAAGTAAGGAGCTAACCTTGGAGCAGTTAAGGCGATGGTTGATGGTAAACATCCATTTTTTTAATTTTGCATTTGTGATTCAAATACATTTTTATAGAGCTTCACCTGGTCTTCGCGAGGATAGATTGGTAGGAACTACTGTAAGCTTAATATCGCTGTCGATGGACAGTCAGTCCTGA
This sequence comes from Cristatella mucedo, assembly GCA_009760855.2. Taxonomy (NCBI): domain Eukaryota; kingdom Metazoa; phylum Bryozoa; class Phylactolaemata; family Cristatellidae; genus Cristatella; species Cristatella mucedo. Next base: position 1,422,026 of record WPIO01000009.1, read on the forward strand.
TCTTGTATATGTTTTCTCAAGTTTAGTAGACCTGGCTAGTTAAATGACTGTGTTTGAGATATAATGTTGGTGGCCTTATCTTACCTATGTAGGATCACCTCAAATAGTTTTATGGCTACTTCGGAACCTTAACAGTCTGCTTGTTAGGCATCTCTCAGCAGTTACATAGCCTTGGCAAGGCCTATGCTTAAGTTGTGTGTTATGAATGCTACCTCCATCTTCTGTGTATTGAATAAGATATGTCTCTTTAATTGCTCTTTGTCCAAGTTCAGCTGTGGCCTTTCTTACACCCTATTCAGCTTGAAAATGTTGCTCCCATGGTGTTAATCACCATCCAGATGCATTAATCTGACCAAAAGCCTATAGCAGATTAGGCTTCAAAATTCGCTTTACATCTAGCATTGTATGTACACTAAAGTGCAACAGTGTCATTGATCCCTTGTTTATGAGAAGTAGTAGGCATTCGATCAAGAAGCAATAGACCAAAGCACAAGGAGTATATAGTTCACTTATATTGTGCTTCAGGAAAGCATAATTCCTATTTAGGTGCTTCCTGTGTGCTATGAGGCTTCAGCCCATGTCTCATCAAATACCTTGACTTTGGTTGTCAATGTTGAACACCTTAACGAGTGGACCAAACCAGAGCCATGTGAATGCCCACTTATCGTTACCCTTTCGTGCTCCCCATCTAAGATTCAGAATAGGCTTCCACAGTACCTTTGAGGAAATTTAAGTAGCTCCTTAATTCTGTCTCTGCTAGAGTGCTATAATTTCCTTTGACTGGGCTTCCGTAAAAAGTCACTGTGCCCCCCCCCAGCTGGCTATGAATGTATCTGCAAGACTAGTTTACAAAACCTAGAGGTTTCACCATGATTGTCCTTTGCTAAAAGAGAGACGATGGCTGCCTGTGGATCAATGGATACAGAGCAAAGTTATTATGCTGACCCACAAGGCACTCCCACGGCTTGGCTTATTCATTCCTAGCTGAACTGCTTTACCAGTTTCAGCCTCCTGCTCCCAGGCCCTGTATGCACAATAAATCAGCTGTTCGATTTCTTTGCTTAAAGAAGTTTGGAGACAAAAGCTTTTGCTCTGCAGGTCCTGGACTGTGGAGCTCACTTCCACAATTCTATCGTAACAATAACTACTCTCCTACGACTAACTGTGGCACATCTTTTCCAGCCATCCTGAGCTGTTACTTCCATGCCACTCACTACCTCAAGTGCTCTGCTGGCTCAGGCAGTCTTTTCATGTCTTCGTGAGACGTAGTCTGTTGGCTACCGAATGTATACCGAAAGATGCTCAGGCTGTGAGAGGGCTATCCAAGACTATCCAGCAACATAGTCTTTGTGGCTTTGTGGAGTTACAGGCAGATAAACTACTTTACATTAAAGGGCACTTTCATGGACCAAACTGTACAACCATGTGAGAAAAGGCATTCTCGACATTTCATTTAAAAGGGCAGATTTTTGCATTTGTCGTCACCTGAAAATGTCTGCTTCGTTTGTTTTGGACGTACTCAAACAAAAGCTCACCAGCTATCCTCAGTTCTTAGCCTAATCCCATTGCTGATCAGCATTTTTAGGACCACCTAGTTAACTCCCTTCCCTCCTGACATAGAGCGCTCTAACGTGCATTCCTGTTCGTTGCAGAATTCTTCCGAAAACCGAAGTTCTTACGAACATCGTATACGGAAACGATACAGCTAAGACCTGTTTAAAGTTATTCTGATTGTTTTTTGACCGTAGCGCGTAAGAAATTACGTGCCTATGGACATCTAAACGTTTTTCGCTTCGGGCTGCTGGGTCTCCCACGCCGACTGCTGCATTAGCTACGCCGGCGGCTAGTAACCTACTTGTTAGTTATGGTCGTCAGCAGCTGCTATCGCTTCGTCATCGTATATCAAATGCATTCCTAGATATTAATGTTGTTGCTAAGATTCATGAACTATGCATTAACAAAAGGAAAGCACCCCGTAGCCGCCGCGGTGGCCGGAACCGCCAGCTTAGACGCTGCTCGTTTGGTATTCCTAGCATTGTCTCGAACCGCTTAGCACACTCCCCCACATGCGTCACTGTAAATCTCTCAAACTTAGTGGTCATCAGGCCTGTTGTAACCCAATCGGCCAAACTTAACGCTTGCCTTTGGAATCCTCGCTCAATGTGCAATAAACCTCTAGTAATAAACGAACTTATTTCTGAAAATGGTATCGACCTGCTCACCCTAACTGAAACTTGGCTGAAATCGATAAACTGCCCGACAATTAAAGACGCTACTACATCTGGTTTCACGTTCTTTCACACCCCTAGATCAATCAAAACTGGAGGTGGAGTTGCTATGATCGTGCGCTCGAAATTCAACTTCAAGCCATTTGCGGTACCCTCGAAGCAGTCTTTTGAATCAATTGTCCTGGTCTCACCCGAAAACAAGCTACCGATAGTGGCAGTAGTCTATCGCCCACCAGGTACCAAATCCTCCTTTATCTCAGATTTCTCCGATCTCATTTCGATTCTGTGTGCAAGAAATCGATCCTTCCTCGTTATGGGTGATTTCAACGTTCACTTTGATAACTTATCTGACGCTTTCAGCACCGAATTTCGTACATTGACAGACTCATTATCTCTTGTGGCTCAGGTGCATGGCCCTACCCACATCAAGGGTCACACACTCGACCAAATTTTCTCATATAACTGCACTTTGTCATCACCAGTTATCACCAAATCCTGCTTATCTGACCACATGCAGATCTCATTCAATCTACAGTGTGTGCCCACATTCTCCTCCAAAACAACCTGTGAATCGCGAAACCTCAAGACCCTTGACATCGATGCTGGCCGTGCGAGCATATCTGCTTCACCTTTGCTGCTCAGTCCTCCCTCCGATCTGTCATCACTGGTAGATTGCTACAACACGACACGAGCTGACACGCTCGACGAGTTTGCACCTTTGACAAAGCGCACTGTGCGCCCCCGCCCAGACGGCCTATGGTTTACCACAGACATTAAACTAGCCAAGCCTACTAAACGAAAGCTTGAAAAGGCATACAATAGATCCGGACTAACTGTCCATCGACAGACATATGAAGACTACTGTAGGTCGTACCAATCGATCCTAGCAAAGGCTAAGTCTAGCTTCTATAGAAACATTGTTGAATCACAGATGCACAATCCAAAAATGCTGATGTCGACAATAAACCATCTCCTCAACCGTTCCCAGGTTAGCTCCTTACCAGATGATCCTTGTGATGATCTAGCCGATCGCTTCTCTCGATTCTTTGTGCAGAAGATAGACAAAATCAGGGAATCCATCCCTGCGATGACAACCTTCCTACTAGAATGCTGTTCCTCGGTTCCTGGCTGCGCCTCAATGTCTGCATTTAAACAGGTCACCAGTGATGTAGTCCTAAAGCTCGTATCTCAATCAAAGAAGACAACAAGTCCACTGGACCCTATTCCCACTGTCCTGCTCCTACGTTGCATTGATCTGCTGCTGCCATGCATAACCAGCATCATTAATATGTCATTAGCCTCAGGTCAGGTCCCAGCACCTTTCAAAAAAGCTGTAGTCAGGCCACTTCTCAGGAAAGCTACACTAGACCAAGAGAACTTAAGCAACTACCGCCCAGTTTCCCTTCTACCATTCCTATCAAAGACACTGGAACGGGTCGTGGCAGACCAGCTGAACTCGTATATCGAAACCTCACACCTTGCTAGTAAGTTCCAGTCTGGCTTTAGAGCTAATCACTCCATAGAGTCAGCATTGCTTCGGGTATACAACGACCTACTTATGAATGCAGTCATGAGTAGATTGTCTCTGCTTGTTTTGCTCGATCTTTCGGCAGCTTTTGATACCATCGATCACAAAGTACTTCTAGAGCGCCTCTCATCTCGCCTGGGCATCACTGGCACTGCTCTGCAGTGGTTCAGGTCCTATCTCAGTGGGAGACTCCAGAGTGTTGACGTGAATGGACAAAGATCATCTGAAGTACCTCTAAAATATGGAGTACCTCAGGGCTCTGTGCTAGGTCCGGTCCTTTTCACCGTTTATACTCTCCCTCTCGCTGATGTGATTGCCAAGCACAATCTAGGCTTTCATTTCTATGCGGATGACACTCAGTTGTACCTTTGCTTTGATCCCTCCCAGCCTTCGAGCACCTCAAATTCTCTCAACTCACTTGCTGCATGCATTGATGACATCCGATCATGGATGGCAGCAAATTTTCTAAAACTAAACGATGATAAAACTAACTTACTAGTTATGGGCAAACCTAGTGTTATTCAGAAATTGGAAAGGCTGACTTTCAAAATTGGCTCTGCCAGCATATCTCCAGTTGCATCAGCTCGAAATCTAGGTGTCATATTCCAAAGCGACCTCTCGTTAGACGACCACATCAGCTCCACAGTCAAATCAGCCTATTTTCAGCTTCATAACATTGCTAAAATTAGGGCTTGTTTAGATAAGGATACCACGTCCAATTTGGTCCATGCATTCGTGACATCTCGTCTCGACTTCTGCAACTCACTGCTTACTGGCCTACCAGCATGTGCGATCAGGCGATTGCAGCTGGTGCAAAACTCTGCAGCTAGGCTTGTCTGTCGTGAGCGTCGCAGTTGCCACATTACTCCACTTCTGGCCGACCTGCACTGGTTACCAGTCAAGCAACGGATTGACTTCAAGGTTTTGTCGCTCACTTTTAGGTCTCTTCATTCTATGGCTCCAGCCTATCTTTCAGATATACTACCCCATCAGGCAAAGCATCGTACCACTCGCTTTTCGGAATCCAACAGTCTAGAAATACCTTGTACAAACCTTAAATCCTTTGGAGACCGTGCATTTAGCTCGTATGCTCCCACAGCCTGGAACTCCCTCCCGACCTGCATCAGAACATCCCCTGACCTGACCACATTTAAAAGAAACTTAAAAACATACCTATTTAGGACAGCATTTAGTGGGTCCTTGTGATTCGTCCTCGATGTGCTTATGCGTGCTGACACTGTTCATGCTGCCACTAACCACATTTGCATGCTGACCCAGTGCATGTAACCCCTAACCATGTTATTCATTTTGTTTGTTTTTCAAGCATGATTTTACTTACTATTCTATTGCGTATCACTTTGCAGCAAATGTAAAGCGCCTAGAAAGAGATTAAGTTCTCTGAGGGCGCTTTATCAAGTGCAATATTATTATTATATATTATATTCCCAAAGGGCCAAATGTGGGCATTTTGTCAAATGGGGCTTGGTAAGGTTGGGATTGCTACATGATTTCAAATTTCTGTGCAACTTTAATGAGGTGCAACCTGAAGAGAATTGCTGTAGTTAGTATTATTGATAACCAAATGAGACTGCACTGCCCTTATGACACTAGACATGCTTTGACAGATTGATCTATAATGAGGCTTGAGGCATCATTTCACCCCTGCAATTGTTAATAATCAAAGCCCGAAGACTTTCAGTGGAAAGCTAGTGTTTGTTGGGATACCATCTGGCTTTAACTAGACGAGCAAGGTACGTTTGCTGGGAATGCAAAAGTACTTCCATCTGCCACACATAAAGTGGTGGGCTGGTTCAGAGAGGGTTAGGGCAGGAACCCACTGGACCTACAACGACAATAGCCAAGTCGACGTGATAGACGAGAGTAAATTTTCCACTATTGGTTACTGAAAAAATATACATAGCATGTGCAATGTTGATCCAAAATAAACTTCAGTGAAAGTTGCCCTGGTTTAAGGTAGCTTCGTAAAAGGATACCTGGCATAGTTATCCATGACAGTTATTAAAAACTACTTCAAAACGTTGTAGTCACCGAGTGCAATGGGCCTTTATGAAGATAATTTCTTTTAAATAGGGAAGCTAGCTTAGCCTAGCCTGATTGCTAAAGGCGTTCAATTATTTTTTTGATACACTGTTGAATTGTTTTGGTCATAAATTGAATAGCATATCTTCATACCTGAATCCCATTGAGTGTCTCTGTATGAAGTGGATAGAAGTCTAGGAGCTCTCGCTGTTCAAATCAAATCGTATTGCTTTTATTGAGATTGCAGGGCTTATGCAGAGCCATAAGGCAACACGTTTGGAAAGGCTGAGTTCACTGTATACCAGAGCCGCTCAGGTAGGTTAATGCTTATCATCATAAACTGAGCTCATTTTTTGCGCTAAACTGAAATTAAAATAATTGTACTAAAGCTAAGCAATTCTGCTTAAACTGTGCTTACATGTTATGTAAGCTTTTTTGTATATACTGTGCGTGCTTACAGCAGTTTGCAATAATAATAATAATACTAATAATAAGAACATATATAGCACCCTTACATAACTTAATCTCTTTCTAGGCACTTTACATTTGCTGCAAAAGAAGCAAGATTGAACGATTAATGGTAGCATGCTCACTAAACAACAAGAACAACATAAGGGTGATATGCACAGGGTCAGCATGCAGGTTTGGTTAGTGGCAGCATGCACAGTGTCAGTGCATGTAAGCACATAAAGGTCGAGTCACACGGACTAACTAAATGCTGTGATAAATAGGTGCGTTTGAGTTTCTTTTTAATGTAGTCAAGTCAGAAGTGTTTTATGCTGTAATTAAAACTGGTATGGTTCCGGTGGCCATTTTAGATGGTACCACCCATTCTTCTGTGCTTTAGTGTACCAAAAACCACTAGATGTCATATGATTTCCTGAACCTGTCTAGCTATGACGGCCTGGTCGACCTTTGCCCCAGGTTACCAGTTTCCGAATGAATATGGTGAAGCTTAGTTCTATTATTTATTACTGCACCCAGGCCTAACCAAGTACTAAGCTCTTTGGCCATGATAATATTGATGTCGGGCCCATTCACAGTGGTAACTGATGATACTTTACCTCCTACAAAACGTTGTGTGCTAACATTTAGCACTTACATCGATTGTGTCCCATTATTATTGCATTTTGTGTGGAGTCATGTAACAACGGTCCAATTGCTGTTAAGGCAAGGGCAGCCAGAGGCTGCTTCTTGAATACGATCCCTATTACCAGGGTTAACACAGCTTACAGTTCATGGTAGACTACAGTCACTGCTCAGGAGTCTTTACCCAGATGTAGCAGGTTATAGCTCTTTGCAACATGTAGTCGACTCCTGCATCAGGCAATCCTGTATTGCCCACTGCAATTGCTATTCGTGCTGCACTGCAGTTACACTAATATGAAGCTGTTGGGTCAGCTCACCTTTATTATATATATATATATATATATATATATATATACAGATATACACTATATATATATATATATATATATATATATATATATATATATATATATATATATATATATATATATATATATATATATATATATATATATATATATATATATATATACTATATATATATATATATATATATATATATATATATATATATATATATATATATATATATATATATATATCCAAGTCCTGTCTACCCTATTCCCACTGTCCTGCTCCTACGTTGCATTGATCTGCTGCTGCCATGCATTACTAAAATCATTAATATTTCATTAGACTCAGGTCATGTCCCAGCACCTTTCAAAAAAGCTGTAGTCAGGCCACTTTTCAAGAAAGCACCACTAGACCAAGACAACTTAAGCAACTACCGCCCAGTCTTCCTTCTATCATTCCTATCAAAGACACTGGAACGGGTCGTGGCAGACCAGCTGAACTTGTATATCGAAACTTCACACCTTGCTAGTAAGTTCCAGTCTGGCTTTAGAGCTAATCCCTCCACAGAGTCAGCATTGCTTAGGGTATAGAACGACCTACTTATGAATGCAGTCATGAGTAGATTGTCTCTGCTTGTTTTGCTCGATCTTTCGGCAGCTTTTGATACTATCGATCACAAAGTTCTTCTAGAGCACCTCTCATCTTGCCTGGGCATCACTGGCACAGCTCTGCAACGGTTCAGGTCCTATCTCCGTATGAGACCCCAGAGTATTGATGTGAATAGACAAATATCATCCCAGGTACCTTTGAAATATTTGGTACCTCAGGTCTCCCTGGTAGGTCCAGTACTTTTCACGGTTTGTACTCTCCCTCTTGCACATGTGATTGCCAAGCACAATCTAGGCCTTCACTTCTATGCAGATGACACTCAGTTGTACCTTTGCTTTGATCCTTCCCGGCCTTCGAGCACCTCGAATTCTCTCAACTGACTTCCTGCATATATTGATGACATCCGCACAGGGATAGCAGCAAATATTCTAAAACTAAACGATGATAAAACTAACTTACTAGTTATGGGCAAACCCAGTGCGATTCATAAATAGGAAAGGCTGACCCTCAGAATTGGCTATGCCAGCATATCTCCTGTTGAATCAGCTCGAAATCTAGGTGTCACGTTCCAAAGCAACCTCTCGTTAGACAACCATATCAGTTCCACAGTCAAATCTGCCTATTTTCAGCTTCATAACATTGCTAAAATTCGGGCTTGTTTAGATAAAGATACCACATCTAAGTTGGTCCATGCATTCGTGACATCCCGTCACGACTTCTGCAAGTCACTGCTTACTGGCGTGCTAACATGTGCGATCAGGCGATTGCAGCTGGTGCCAAACTCTGCAGCTAGGCTTGTCTGTTGTGAGCGTAGCAGTTGCCACATTACTGCATTTCTCGCCGACCTGCAGTGGCTACAAGTCAAGCAGCGAATTGACTTTAAGGTTTTGTCGCCCACTTTTAGGTCACTTCATTCTTTGGCTCCAGCCTATCTCTCAGATATACTCCATCAGGCCAAGCATTGTACCACCGCCTTTCAGAATCCTATAGTCTACAAATACCCAGTACAAGCCTCAAATCCTTTGGAGACCATGCACTTAGTTCGTATTCTCCTGAAGCCTGAAACTCATGCCCGACCTGTCTCAGAATATCCCCTGACCTGACCACAATTAAAAAGAACTTGAAAACACACCTATTTAGGACAGAATTTATTGGTTCCCTGTGATTCGTCCTTCATGTACTTATGTGTGCTGACACTGCATGCTGCCACTAACCACATTAGCATGCTGACCCTGTGCATGTCACCCCTAACGATGTTATTCATTTTATTTGTTTACCAAGCATGATTTTACTCACCATTTAATTGCATTTCCCTTTGCAGCAAGTGTAAAGCGCCTAGAGAGAGAGAGATTAAGTTCTCTGAGGGTGCTTTATCAAGTGCATTATTATTATTCATATTATTATTATTATGTTATTAAGCTCAGAAACTACAGCTTTAAGGCAGCACTGGTCTTAGATGCCATTACCGGCTCCGAAGCAGTGTGGTGCCTGTTCCCGGACCATGAGGCACAGGTAGCATGCCAGACCCAGGCAGGACTTGGCATAGCCTGCTAATATATATATATATATATATATATATATATATATATATATATATATATATATATATATATATATATATATATATATATATATATATATATATATATATTAGCATATTAGTATTGTGAGCGTAGCAAACTATTGTATACTAGTTCAAAATGTTTTTTTAGATAATATATGGCCTTCTCATTAAGCCTAAGATCGAATGCTGACTTAACAGCTGGCTATGCATGGCATTTCCAGCTTATCCACAGTGGCTGTATGTATGCTGTTGAGGAAGCAACTATCTTAAGCCATATACTCTGTGCTAGACCGTAGCTGCCTTTCACTACTACTTTGTAGCATGTGGCTGCTCTGTGACATTCTGTGTGACATTTCAAGCTAGCATATTTTCTATAGGACTGCAGGTCTGCTGGACTTTCGTCTTCAAACTTCCTAGCCTGTGGCTCGTAGTTAAGAGTGGTAATTCAGGCCGGTACTTCTAAGATTGCTTGGACATTCATGGCGTGGTTCATCATGATTCATGCCCTATCCTTAGTAAGCGGCTATCATACGTTTAAGAAGCCTGCTGGTCAAAGCATGTTTATGGCATTGAAAGTCACACTCATCTCTCAAAGCATGGTTTAGGGAATGTTCATTGTTCCAATGTTATATTATAAGAACCATATAGATGCTGGAGGCACGCACACCATTTTCATGTCCTCGTGTGGTTGGAGATGCCGAGCAGTACAATAGTGCATTTTAAACAGACTAGTGCAGGCGTTTACTGACTGCATACCCTATCAACATCCGGGATAGTGGAGGCACAGTTCGACTGAGTTTCAGAGGTACTCTTATGCTAATGGAGAGTCTACCTCCAAGGTGAACCCTCCCTGCAGTATTCAACTCCTGTCCGTTGCTCTCAACAATAAAGTTAATGTTAGCTGATTTAAAAGAGTGGTATCTGCCATCACCACTATCCTCTGGACATACTGTTTTCCAATGAAAATGGTTAGATTTGCTGCTGCCTTAGCATGAATTAATGTAGTAAATCCGACCTTAGCCTTGGATTCTATCTTAGCATTTTTCAAACCAGGTTATTGTCAGGCCGTTTCTTAAGGAGTCGATACCAGACCAGGAGAACTTACGTGTTCCTTCCAATCTGTAATCAAACGTGTTGTTTGTTCGCACAGCAGAGAGCCAGCCGATGCCCAACACCGACAGTTTATTACCAAGCACAGAGCCGAAGAGGGCACGGCTCCCTTCGGCCCATATTCTCCCTTGACTCCTGTCTCCTCCTCTGCTTCAGTCCACCATCCGGCCACCAGTGGGTTACCGGCCTGTGTCCATGCCACATCACAGGCTCATCAGAGGAGCCGGCATACACTCGAACTAAAAAATGCAGAAGTATTTACATCAGCAAATAGATACCTCCATCAAGATGCTATTCAATCAACCCAGTGACTTCATCTTCCTCAAAAACATACTCATCTGAGTGTTATAAAGTATTTTCTAATGGGAGAATCAATGTTAAGTGGCTAAAATGCTCAACCAAGATCAAGGTTATTGTATTTGATGAAGGAGGGATTGGGCTCAAGCCCATGGCACATATGAAGCCCCTGAATAGAGATTAGGTTCTGTTAGGGCACTATACAAATTAGTCTTTATTATTATTAGCATGGTTAACTGGATGCCTATATCAAAAACAGGTTGGACCACCCTTATTCTTTATAACTTCCTGTAGTCACCAGGGCACTGACTCGTTGAGCTTTCAGCACAGCAAGCATCCAGGGTTATGCAGTCATGCAGCTGTGTCTCCAGGCACTCCCTACTTGTACTGCCCTCTTTTTTGATTGCTGGCTGGCGACATCCTAGGCTCTTCGATGTGCGTGGCTTCTTAACCATCACTGTATGAACACCCATTTTCAGAACCTATGTAATTTCTTTGGTAGAAGCCATACAAATTCAATATGCAAGATGATTATTTATTGCACCCTTGCACAGATATTTCGAAATGATATATTCACTTTGCAGCAAATGTAAAGCGCCTAGAAAGAGATTAAGTTCTCTGAGGGCACTTTATCAAGTGCATTATTATTATTATTAAATACCAGACCACTTTCTTACTTATCTCGAGCTACCGAGTGATCTGCCGGTTGCTAACTGGTTGCTAACTATAACTGGGTAAGTGGATCACAATTGGCCTTTCCCAAAATCCATAAGGTGGCTTTCCTTTGCTAGTGCTGCTAGTCGTGCACATGGGTGTGCCAATTGTTTCGGTTGTGGCATAGGTCACTACAGTAGCAGAGCCAAGGGGGCAGCTGCCCCCTCCCTCCAGCCAGTGCAAATGGGCTCAGTGATTACCACGGTCACTGGCATTTTGCTTCAGTTAATTTCAAGTAACTCAAGCCAGAAACATACTACTCATCGAGAGATGCAAGAGACTGAAACAAGGCCATAAAACCCTAAGTATAATTTAGGCTGCCCAGCTGTCCTGTGGCTACTCTTAATAGCAGCCTGTACCTTGTTTGGCTGTAGGGCTCTGCCTTCAGGGTGTGCACCATCGTTAGCGATTGCAATCATACTACCGGGTCTGCTATACTGAGATATCACTGGTTCTTTTAGTTTCAACCTGTAGGACAGCTTTGCCCAGCCTTGGGCACTTGAACCAGCCTGCAATTAGCTGTACCCAGCAATCGCTGGGGTGTAATTTAATCCAACAGCACTATCAAATTTCACTGTATCAGTGCAGAGCAGCTGGCAGGGTGGATCCTGTTAAGGCTGCTAGCCCCCATCTAGCACCATAATTTGTCGCCTGGCTAAATCCCCACGACAGTGTTGACTAGGCCATCCTACCTGGGTTGTTCTAGTCAAGGGCTCTGTAAACAGCACCACCTAACAGTAGTGGCAGAACGACTGCAGCAGTCCTGCTGATGCAAATGTGATCCTCCTGAGGCAGCAGCCTCATGACTTCCATAGGAAGTTTATTCATACTCATCACTGAAGAACTTCACGATGGTTCTGGATTTTGCAGTCCTGCTGGCAGAGTCCGGTCGAGCCGAGGCCCACAACAGGATTACCTCAATGACCCCATGCTTTGTAGCATTTATCTGTGGTGCCTTTATAGCACCAGGTATCCACAGGCTCGGTGCTGGGTCCACTTTTTTCTCTCACAAATTATACTCTAATGCATATGGATGTCATCCAGCACAGTCTAGGCTTTTATTTACATACATGTGACACCAAGCTGTGCCTGATCTTTGATCCCTCCCTGCCATCCAACTTGACCGACTCTCTCAACTCATTTGATACACACACACACACACACACACACACACACACACACACACACACACACACACACACACACACACACACACACACACACACACGCACACATATATATATATGTTTATATATATATGTATATATTTATATATACATTGCAGGCATACACAATACGAATAATAATAATGCACTTGATAAGGCACCCTCAGATAACTCAATCTATTTTCTAGGCACTTCACATTTGCTGCAACTGAAAGCTCGATTGAATGATGACTAATATCATGCTGGATAAACATTAATAACATGGTTTGGGGTCACATGCATAGGGTCAGCATGCAAATGTGGGTAGTGGCAGCACGCACAGTATCATCACGCATAAGCACATGAAGGACGAATCACGGGGACCCACCAAATGCTGTCCTAAATAGGTGGGTTTTTAAGAACTTCTTAAATGGTCAAGTCAGTGGATGTTCTGACGCAAGTCGGGAGTGAGTACCAGGCTTTATGAGCATGAGAACTAAATGCAGGGTCTCCAAAGGATTTGAGGTTTGTACGTCGTAATGGTAAACTGTTGGATTCCGAAAAGTGGGTGGTACGATACTTGGCCTAGTGGGGGAGTAGATCTGAGAGATAGGCTGGAGCGAAAGAATGAAGTGACCTAAAAGTGAGCAACCTTGAAATCTATCCGCTGTGTGACAGGTAGCCAGTGAAGGTCGGCGTGAAGTGGTGAGATGTGGCAACTGCGAAGCTCACGACAGACAAGCCTAGCTGCATAGTCTTGCACCATCTGTAATTGCCTGATTGCACATGCCGGTAGGCCAGCAAGCAGTGAGTTACAGACAATAGGATGGCAACACAATTTCTCAAATTGAATGACGATAAAATTAACTTACTTTTTTGAGGCCAAACTGAAATTGGAAACCCTTCCTTCAAAGTGGGCACTGCCAGCATGTGGTAGTGTTAGCATGAAATGTGGATATCCTGTTTCACACTTACCCTGCAGTAGACGACCACTTATGCTCCACGGTCAATCTGCCTCATTTCAGCTATATCTTTTTGCAAAAATGTGGGTGAGCAAAGAGAGTGATACCACTTACAAGTTTGTCCCCACATGTTTTGTTCCTTCTCGGCTTCCTTAACCAACTGTTTGGAGGTTGTCCAACCTGTGCAATAAGGCATTTAGAGTTTATGCATAATTGGACAACCGGCTTGTCTGTCCTGAATTTTGTAGTTTCCTTTTAGGCCACTTGTCACTAGTACTGGCTCCTCATCAAGCAGCATATCGACTTCTAGTTTATGGTATTCACAGTTAAGTCCACTCTTTTGCTCCAGCCTAACCATGCAAACTACTTACCAATCAAACTGAGCAGCATACTACCAGCACTTCTGACTCAATTCGTGTCTCCTATGGCTTGAAGCAACCTCAGATCCATTGAAGACCCTACCTTCCATTCTTACATCCTGTGACCATGCAAACTACTTACCAATCAAACTGAGCAGCATACTACCAGCACTTCTGACTCAATTCGTGTCTCCTATGGCTTGAAGCAACCTCAGATCCATTGAAGACCCTACCTTCCATTCTTACATCCTGTGATCAACATCACATCTTCTGACTTGACATGTAAAGAGATACTAAAACGCATCTGTGCCTCATAGTATTTGCTGAGTAATTGTAAATTGACCTGTGTGATCTTAATGGTGCTGAAACACTGTGTCGTCCCTAACCATATGGCCTTGCTTCTTTTACAACCCACACTGACTGCACAGTCACTATGTGTGTATAGTCCCTAGAAAGATATCGGGTTCTCTGAGGGTGCTATACGTGCACAAATGTTTACAAATTTATCATTTTTTCATTATTCTGTTGAGAAAGAAACTCCTGTGGTGATCACGATTAGTGAGATCAATACATCCTTCTAATCTATGCTCATTCCATCTCATTGTCGAATAAGACCTGTAGTTTCAACAGCCTTCATCTCAGTTTACATGGCTTGCCTCTACCTTAAAGTCGTGGCTTCACCACTGGGTCACTGCTTATTTGCTCAATTTCTTTAGTGTGCCAGTGCATCAAGAATAATAATAATACCACCTGTAACTCCACAAAGTCATAAAGACCATGTGGGTGTTACACAGTAGAGTTGTGTATAGCGCGCTCAGAGCCTAAGCGGCTTTCGGTAAGCTTTTAGTAGCGAACAGACTTCGGCTCACTCAACAAAGAGAAGGTGGGAAGCATAGCAGAGTCAGGTGAGCAGTTGAGGTAGTGAGTAGCATGGAAGTAGCAGCTCAGGACTGCTGAAAAGGATGAGCCATAATCGGCAGTAGGAGAGTTGTGGTCGTTGCATAAGAATTGTGGAAGCGAGTTCCACTGACTAGGACCTGCAGAGCTAAAGCTTCTGTCGCCAACTGTCTTTAAGCAGAGGAATGGAACAGCTAATTTATTGTCCACACATACCCTGAGAGCACAAACAGGCTGAAACTGATGCAGCAGTTCAGCTAGGTATGAAGGAGCCCAGCCGTGGCAGGCCTTGTGGGTCAGCCTTAGAACTTTGCTCTGTATCCGTTGCTCAACCGGCATCCATCCTAGCTCTTTTAGCAAAGGAAACGCATGCTCAAACCGCTGGGACTTGAGGACTAGCCTTGCAGCCAAGTTCATTGTCAGCTGCAGTGGCCTAATAGCTTTCTTTAGCAGCCCAGCCAAAAGGGAATTACAATAATCAAGCCGACACAGAACTATGGAGCTAGGCAAATTTTCTTACAAGCCACTGTGGGAGACAGCTCCTAATCTTGGATAGGGATCGGACGTGATGGCTAGCTGTAGAAGCAGTCTTTTGAATGAAGCTTTAAAATTGAGGCAGTAGTTGCAAACGACGCCGACATTTCGAGCAAGCAGTGATGGTCACACCATAGCACCACTCATTAGAAGAACACAGCCTTTTAATGCAGCCACAGGCTTATGGTGTCCTATGAGCAGCAGTTCGGTTTTATCATCATTTAATTTCAGGAAGTTTTCCGACATCCAGGATCGAATATCGGCAAGGCAAGCATTCAGTTTCTCAGTTGCTGCAGCAGATTCCGATGGTTTGAATGACAAATAAAGCCGAGTATCGTCAGCATAGAAGTGATATCCTATTCCATGGGCCTTCATCACTTATTCCAGAGGTTGTGTATAAATAGAGAACATCAAGGGACCGAGTACAGACCCTAAGAATATGGTGCATCTTCTGTAAGATAAATAGTTTGGTCATATGGAACAGGTATAACGGTAGCCATATTTAAAGGTGCATCGTGCTACAGGTTTGGGTGTTTCTGGCATTAATAGCCAAATAATACGTGCACCACCAGTCCTGCAACCAGAATCCGGAACCGAAACCAGCCATCGGTAACAGAGTTATCTAGTTGTTAAGGGTTCATAAACTAATAATAATGATTACTAATTACTAATAATTTATGAACTGGTTTGGCCCACTGGTCAAGTTTCTCACCCTTCACCCAAGGCAAGGTGAATATATTTGATGACCTAGGTCCTGGGCTCTAGCTCCACTGCATATGTGACACACCTGAATAGAGATCAAGTTTTCTTTGGGCACTATACCAATTATTATATATTTTTACGACTGCTTCTAGGTTTTTTTCTTGAGTCAGGTGCTAATATGTTCCCATAACCAATTTGTCACAAACCTAAACACTACTTGCTGATAGCAAATTAATGACAGCATATTTGTAAGTATTTACTAGTTCTCAAAGAAGCTAGTTGAGATAAATCGATTGTACTCTTAGGACACCGAGTTATTCAAAACTAATGGCTAGTATACAGTCTACTCTATGTATGAGAATATCTGAAATAGGAATACTCTGCTTATAAGATGAGCAGTTATGAACCCTAGATTTACTCTAGCTATAGTTTTACTCCACATATGTGAATAATCTGCCTTTAAGAATAATAATTTGCCACCCAAACGGACTCTTATAAAAAGTAGAATGTATTCCATACTACATGCCTGGCAGTTAAATACCTATCAGGTTGTAGAGCACATCCTGGTATTTATTGACTTCGTCGGGCATGCTGACTTAAGTAGAGTCTTTCTGCGAGCTCTTCTGGATCGCTTGGCAGCTTTTGATACCACTGATCACCTATTCCTTCTTGAGTACCTGCCGTCTAGCCTAGGTTTCACAGGCACTGTTCTTCAATTGTTTAGGTCGTATCTCGATGGAACAATTTAGAGAGTAGATGTCAACAGTCATCCAGAAAGCCTATAGGGTGGAATGTTCTGGGAATCTGGTAGGCATATAGTTCTTTTGAAAATTCATGTTCCCTCTCTCTCGATTTAGTGTAATAGCCAAGCACAATCTTGACTTTAATTTCTATGCAGACGACTTACAGCGGTTTTTATGCTTTGGTCCTTTCCTGTCTTCTAGCATCACAAACTATCTCAGCTCACTTTCAGGATATACTGCTGACGTTTGCACTCGATTGTCAGCTAGCTGTATCTAAGCAAATTGCAGCAAAACGAACTTACCATTTGTAGACAAACGAAGTGTTACTCGGAAATTGGAAATGCTAACTTGGGCATCCTCTTTCAAAATGATTTCTACACTAACACAATAGATCTATAATAAAGCCTTCCTACTTTTACCTAGAACCGTGGTAAAATCTTAAGTTTGCTTAGAGAATGACAATAAAACCAAGCTGGTCCATGCCCATGTGATATCATGACTAGACTTATGTTATTCTCTGTTGTGCACCATCATGCCATTGCAATAAGATTTTTACAGTTCTCGCGAAACTCTGTAGCTATTCTTGTCTGATCTGGATGTTTCAAATACCCCTCTGCATCCTTTCTTACCAATCTGCTCCGGCTCAGCATCCAGTAGCCTTTCCACCTTAATATTATGTCATACTCCTTTAGGTACTTACAATTGATCTTGCTGCTTCAGTTTACATTATGAATTACCTTTACCTCTGGTCTTTGGCCACACTAGCTGCTCTGCTGGCTCTTTTTGCTTGGTTATGCACCTAACTACCTTCAGAGCAGGTGCCACTGTGGGCACTAACATCTGCCAGCTGCAGTATGCCAGGCAGAAGGTAGTTGATGCTTAAACTTTTTTACACTAGCAATCAGCCATTCAAATACCCCCTCCCGGACTGTGGGTGGGGCTCTGGCCACAAGTTTAAACATGGGTCATGTTTAATATAAATATTAATAATGATAACAATGACTCACTTAGTAAAGTGCCCTCAGAGAACTTAATCTCTTCCTAGGCACTTTGCATGTGCTGCAATGGAAGCATGGAAGCATGATTGAATGGTTGGCGGTAGCATGCTCAATAAACGTCGAGAATAACATGGTTAATGGTGACATGCACTGTGTCAGCATGCAAGTGTGGTTGGTGGCAGCATGCAGTGTCAGCAAGCATAAGCACATAAAGGACCAGTCACAGGGACTTACTAAATGCTGTCATAAATAGGTGTGTTTTAGTTTCTTTTTAAATGTGGTCAAATCAGGGTATTATGTGATGGAAGTCATCAGTGAGTTCCTAGCTTTGGGAGCATTCAAACTAAAGGCAGGGTCTTCAAAGGATTTTAGGTTTGTATGAGGTATAGGTAAATAGTTAGATTCTGACAAGCAGGTGGTAGGATGTGTAACCTGGTGGCAGAATAGATCTAATAGGTAGCCTGGAGCCAAAGAATAAAAGGTCCTGAAAGTGAGTGACAAAACCTTGAAGTCGATGCCTTGCTTGACTGGTAGCCAATGCAGGTCGGCTAGAAGTGGTGTGACTTGGCAACTGCTAGGCTCATGACAGAAAAGCCTAGCTATAGAGATTTGCACCAGCTGTAATCACAGGATTGCATTGGCCGGTATACTGCTAAGCAGTGAGTTACAGAAGTCAAGACTGGATGTCACAAATGCATGGACCAACTTAATTGTAGCATCCCACTCTAAACTTACCCAAATTTTAGCAGTGCTGTGCAGCTGAAAGTAGGCAGACTTGATTGTGGAGCTGATATGGTAGTCTACTAAAGATCACTTTGGAATATGTTTGCAGTCCTTAGCCAGAAGCTCTGAGCCTACCACAGAGTAAGAGGTAAAAGGAGAGTAAAGGTGAAAGAATGAGCAGAAGCAGCAAGGTAGCTGGAAGCCGTAGAGCCTGCCCCACAAGAATGCACTGGAGATTGGTAGGCTGGTGCAAGCTGTTGAAGTCACCTCTATTTGGTGCAGGATATTGACCCAGTGAAGCCCTGACAGAAAATGGTATGCTGAGGCCTGCACGCTGTTTGTTGACAGTCCATATGAGTTGCTGAATTTTGCATCTATTGCAGACGGTTAGGAAAATGAGCCAGAGGTCCTTTATAAAAGATTTGTACTTATCGAGATGTGATGTCACAAACGTATGACTTATATTGGCTCTCATATTCGAGTCTTAGTAGGCTCAAATTTCGGTGCTGTTACATTGGTGAAAGTTGACCGACTTGACCCTGCAGGTCACGTGTTAATGCAATGGCAAGTCGTTTTTCGAAATGCAGTTCACATTAGAGGAAGACAGAAGCCACTGGAGTGATGCCATATGAGCATCAATCTTGTGATTGAGGTCTTGCGAATTGAGAGCAGCAATCATCACTAGGCTGGCCCTAATTATGAGGCTGGTCTTATCCTGGTGAAGCTTCAATAAGTTAGTGGCTATCAAAGTGAGAACGTTGTCATTAGAGGCTGCAAGGGAAGTGGTGACAATATCGAGGAAGGCTTGGAAGTATCAAAGGATATGTAGACCTTGCAGAGTGTCGTCGGTTTAGAATTGAAAGCCAATATTGTGTTAAGGAATGAAATAGTCCAGCAAAAGGGTATAGGTTGTGAAGAGAATGAGTTTTAAGACCGAAATCCTTGGAAGCTCGCACTTTTAGGCCTCCACGAATGGCAGAGAGCCTTTTATATATACATTCTGGCAGCTCTCACAAAGATAGAACCTTATCATGTTTACTGTAGTGTCAGTGATGTAATGTGTGTGTCGAGAGGTGCTCTGTAAGGATCTGGTGAGGAATTTCGTCACATGATGCTGTGGGATCTTCACCTTCGGGCATTCTGTCCTATTTCTCTGTTCTATGTCCCTGTCCAGCTAGCTGGTTTGGGTCCTCTTGAGGGGTTCAGGCCTGGCAGCATCCCCTGAATACCATTCTGATTGCCAGGCTTATTCATTCAGGGACAGCTGGCAGGAGTTCCTAGTTTGGCCAACTGGCAGAGCCCCAGTACTGCCAATGTTGGCTCGTGGTACTACTCTCTATCCTTACACTAACGTGTTGAGGATCAAGCCAATACACAGCGACTAGTGGTGACTCTCAAAGCTTTGGCCTGAGTCTGAACCTTTCAGCCTTGTACAGGCCTTGACTTAAGCAAGTACCCTGATTGCCATACAGATGATATATCAGACCGGCACCCTACGATGCACTCACACACAGACACACGCACAACATACACACAGAAAGAGAGGGAGAATTCTCTGAGGAGTACTGTTTGGCACTCTGTTCCACTCATTAATAAGTTAGTACGTGTGGATGTATATTTTTAGTGGCACTTTGCCCTAAAAACAATACACAAAGTATACTCTGGCTAGCTGACTCCTTTGGCTTGGGTTTAAGCTTGACTTTCGACTACTTCCTTGCATGCTGACAGATTAAGACTCGATTACGTGTACTTATTAAGTAAACCACTTAATAACTTTTCTTTTACGAATCTGATATCTGTAGTGCGATTTAAACCGGCACTCCCTGAGGTGGCTATACAGAGCCGCAATAGCATCTATTTTCCAAGCTCTTCAGATCTGGGAAAACTTAATGATGAGGTTATGCTGTTAGACTGTTCAATAGACCCTCAGATTATCAGTGCATTTCACTGCTGCAGCTTCTGTAGCTGAGCCATGCACTTCCGGCTCTCGGTGTTTACCTGCTGCTCACTCCTCTGGAAATTGGTACATTTATATGTGATTGCTTTTTAACCTTGGCACGGTTGCACAGTTTTCCCTAGCATGCCTATTGCTATATTTATTTTAGGTTTGCATTGCCTTATCTCAGGTGGAGAAGTTGCACTTTAAGTTCCAGAATAGCCGAATAAAATTTATTGGTTGTGATTAATTACGGTTATATTTGATCACTTCACACTGACCAGTGCCTCTACCTGCAAGGTTGCTTACATTGCTGCACAATGTTGTACAGTGCCTAGAAAGAGATTTAGTTATGTTATGGTGCAATGCACATATCTAATTAATATTAATTTTATTACTTGTAACTATATAAAATAATTTGGCATACTGGTCATCCATAGGCTTGATGGCACTGCAAGGAGCCTTTTTATCTGTGGCTTATTCTATCTTGCTCACCTCAGCACTTCGGCACAGCTGTAGATATGGATGAGTTGTCTGAGCTTGAGGCCTTTGTTTTTGTTGGCATTGCCAGTAGATAGTCAGGGTGCCCAAATGCTTAGCTGCAGTCTCTACTGCCATCTGGTTTGAGTGATGGCTGCTGGATAGGAAAACTCAGCACAGGTACCCTAAATGGGATTGGATGCTGTATCTTGCTACAGGCTACTGTCCATACATGTGTGCACCCATGTTCTCTGGGCACTTGCCCAAGTCACTTATGTTGCCTTTAAGTGACCAAGAGCAGTGCTGTGCTCTCGGCTTCCACCCCCATGCCAGGCAGTATCGGTACTAGTATTTGCTTTGTAGGGGAGAAGACTGTTGGTGACAGAAGCTTTAGCTCTTTTGGTCCCGAAGTGTGTCCGCAATACTTTGGATCTATGATCTTCTCTCCTGCTGTTGACTCTCTGACATTCTTTGCAGCTGTCTGTCCCGAGCTGCTACTTCTTAGCTACTTTCTTTGTCGACTGTCCTTATGACTTGGTGATGTTTTTTTACTTTTTCTTTGTTAAGTGAAGTGAAGTATGCTGGCTACCATGCGGCACACTCAAAGCCGCCTAGGTTTTTGGTGTGCTGAAGACAGTTCTCCAGCATTAGTAAGACCCACTTTGTCCTCGTGTAGTTGTGGGTCTGCAAATGTAGATGCATGCAGCGTTGGTTATGTTAGTCGTCGACTTACAATCCTCATTGCCTAACAGCACTGCATCACCACCCAGTGACTCACCCTGACTGCACTGCCTGTTCTGCTTGCAGTCTTGCTTGAGGGCAGAAAGCCAAGGGCTGCTACCGTGAGCACTCTTCGGGCAGTCCTTGCCTGTCTTGTGCTCGCCTGCAGCAGCAGCAGTGGCAGCTTCATTGAAGTACATGCACAGCCAGCTGCCAACTCTGCTGCCGGCTAGTGTGAGGGCCCTGTAATAGGGACCAGCAACATGGCCACCGACGAAAGCGAGCTGCTGCTGACATGCATCGCATGCGAGCAGCGGCTGCAAGAGCCCGTGCAACTTGTCTGTCTGCACCACTGCTGCCGGCGCTGCCTGCACTTAATCGCCGCTCGACCAGACAGGGATGGCAGCGCAGCGTGGGGTTTGAACTGCAAGGCTTGCGGCAAGGTGACGCCTGCCCGCGACCTTGACTCACTTGCCGAGAGCAGCTTCATTGCCGCTCGCTTACTGCAGCTGAAGCTTAGCACTGGGCCCATGAGATGCCAGTTCCTGTGCAGCGACGATAACTTTGACGACGACGTGGTCGAGCACTGGTGCAACGACTGTAGGAAGGCGCTCTGCTCCAAGTGCCTGCGCCAGCATGGCAAGCTCTATGTCACGGGACATTCGGTAGTAGCAGCTGCGAGCGTCTTGCAGGCCGCCACCGGCCCCACGGGCACTCCATCGTTGCTGCTGCCTTTGTCCACTGCCTGTGGCATCCATAAGAAAGAGTTCGACTTCTACTGTGTGGAGTGCGGTGACCTGAAGTGCGGCTCTTGCGGCAGGGCGTGCTTGAACGCCGGACACAGGATGCAGGATAGCGTCGCCCGCGCCAAGCAAGCCGCCGACTCGGTCCGGGCCGCGCGAAGCGCCCTCGTGGCAGCCACCGGCTTGGTAAAGAAGCGTGTGGCTCTGCTCGACATAGCAGCTGAGGCTCGCAAGCGCGATGCCGAGAGGCTGAAGAGCAACAAGCGTGCTGCGCTGGACGCCGTCAACGAGGCATACGAGCGCTCCGAGCTGACCCTGCAGCTGCTGTACAACAAGCTCGATGGTGACTTTGCGGGTCTGGTCGAGGACGCGCGACTCGTCGACAGGGGCCTGAGCCACGCCTTGGCCTACTCTGACGCCCTGCTCGGTGCCGGCGGCAATCCTGCTTGCCTGCTGCTGCAGGAACTGCGGCTGCTCGATTGCCTCCGCTCGCTCACTGTCGAAGCCTGTGCCATGGCCGACGATGCTGATGCTGGGGCTCAGGTAGCCATTGATGCACAGACGCCCGACGACTTCGTCGACATCGTGCAGCGAGCCATTGGCCTGCCTCGGGCCGCGGTCCAGGGTAGGCCTTGTGTGGTTGCCATGGCTACATGCAAAAACTGTGTCCCTGCTGATTAGGTAGTTTGATGGTGCTGTGTCGAGTTGCTAGTCGGGCTGGCTTAGCTTGACAGCCTGGCCTAGCCTTGCTTTTGCCGTGATGGCTAGCTCAGCGTTAGCCTAGCTTTACGTGTTGTCGAGCACCTGCCCATCGGTGCCAGAGTGGTGTAGCTTGGGTCATACATATCTGGTAGTGGTCTGTATGGATTCTGTGTTAGTTATGTCAGGTCATTCCTAGTTGATCAGTTGCTAACGTTCACTTCGAAAACTATCTCTCCGAATTTCTGAGTAGCATGTAGGAAACAAGCATTATCTCGAACAACAGCGCCTAACGAAAACTGCAAGACTGATGGATACCTGACTTTTTAGCCAATCTTAGCGATTAGGGCCGGATGGAAGCTACTAGTTTAAAAACCTAGATTAGCATTTGCATTGCGATATGTACAACATTGTTTAGATAACTATGCAGAAGTGAGTTACAAGGCCTTGTGTCGGAATTGAATTCATGTAATTTTAGTATCGACTTTCGAAGATTGTGGATTGGGTATTCACCAAATACCTCTACCATATTTGTTCAGGGTCTTAGCCTTAGAGTAAAATGCTCGCATCTTATGATCCGTCGGGTGGATAGGTCGTTCAGCTGGCAATCCGTTTTGGTGCTTCGACCCCAGTGATAGCTACGACTAGCCGTTCCACTGTTTCACAAATTGGGCTTTTTAGCCTGCAAAATATTTTAGCTCTACTTATGAAACACACATGCTTGTGTGTGGTCTTTAACCATGACATCAATGCCTGAGCCCAGCCAGAGGCACTGTCACTAGCTTGGATAGCAGAACCCAGGTCGTGGGTTCGAGTCCTTCACCTGGCAATCATGTATGTGTAAAGCGCCTAGAAAGAGATTAAGTTCTCTGAGGGCGCTTTATCAAGTGCATTATCATGATTATTATTATTATTATGTATTGACTAGTTCAAGCCGTTGTGATAGCCATTAAGGCCTTTCTACTGCTATACATACAAGGCAGTGAAATCAGCTAACTATGCACTCTACCGAAACCATGTCTGTGTGTATGCGCCTTTGTGTGAGCGCCCCGGTTTGTGCATGCGTGCGTGCGCGTCCATGCCTGTGTGCTTGTGTGCTCGATAATGCCAATTAGTCTCTAATTTGTGTGACTGGCAACGAAAGTTTTAAGGCTATTGTTGCCAGCAATATATTATTACCTTCTTCAACTTGGTTGTCTACCTAGCATCTACCTGAAGTGTCAAGCTGAGCTGACAATTGTATCCAGCCAAAATTCCCATGTGCACATTCGCTCATGCCCTATTGGTAAAGTACACTCGGAGCTACTCCATTCTCCATTACGTAGTCACAGACATTAAGAATATGTATAGATCGGTTTGTACCGAAGCCTAATTTATATAGCTTTTGGAGTCTTACAGGCCATCGCCCTGTTGGCAGCTAGCAATTAAGGATTGCCTGCTACAAGACTTGAACCCACAATCCAGTCACAAAGTGCAAGTTAATTACATGCAGGGCTGTGCTGCATGTCAAGACACCGGCCGTTTGACTTCGTCTGTCCTCAGCTTTGCATTAAAAAAGTCCTAGCTGATTAAACCGACTCTTTTTATATGGCGACAGAAGATCCTTTACGGCTATCACCACTGCTTGAGGTGGAGATAAAGGATCGCCCGCCGTAGTAATCGAACCCACGACCTCGTGACAGGTTGTGAAAGCAACCGCCTTACCCAGTGTGCCATCACGGCTCACAGCGTACAGGCATTGACGCCAAATTGGGTATGCTATTCATTTTAAAAAGTGCTAAGTCCTTCCACTGTGGCTTTGCCTAGACCTTGCTTGAATCGAGATGGTGCAAGCAGGCAACTGGCACACACACACACTCACACACATACAGAGCAAGGAAGTTTGGTCACCAAACGATATCAGGTGATGAATTTCCTATTTTGAGGCTACAGCCACGAGCGTTTCTATGACAACCATCGTTAGCTGCCCATTGAAGGTCAATAGAGTAAACAGATTCAATCTAGCTCTCTTTCCTGCTACATCTGCTTGGTATATAGGCCTAACTGAAGCGTTTTGCATTTATAATAACAGTCAGACCTCATCCTAAACTTGCCATTAGTTCCAGACACGTGGTACCCCAATCGGAGCCCTAGCCTAATCCTCCCAGGGTGCACGAACTTACTGGCTGGCCCATAAGCTGCAAAAGTTCTTTCGGTCCTTTGTATGGCAGGCAGAAGCGACTTAATGTTATTTAGTGCTAATATTACTGTGCCATATTACTTGTTTGGTTCAGAGGTAAGGTGCTCGCCTTTGACTAACTAGGTCATGGGCTCAAAGAGCCATGCCATGTCTGTGGGAAGCACCTGAATAGGGATGAAGGTCTGTTTAAAGGCTATGCAAATGCATTTTTAATTGTATGTATAATGTATTGCTGTATGCTAACACATGCTTTGAGCAATAGTTAATGTCTGAATTTCAGTTGAGTTAATCTTAATTTTCACTAAAATATTGTGAAACCGCTTGTGCAAAATATCGTTCTTAACATTTTGCAGCAACTGCTACTAGAAGATATGTTTTCTGTTTCAGTTCAAAGTGCAAGTCCACTGGGGAATGCTAACACCAGCCAGAAGCCTTTTGACGTCAGAGCCGATGAGTGTGCCACCCATCTGCCTGCTAGCAATGCAGCTGCTGCAAGTCGCAGTGGTATCCAGGTGACTCCCAGTGTACAGCCCAATGCAGCATTGAAGCCGACATCTGGCCCAGGCAGAGCCATGTTCACCGGTATCGGCCTTACCCAGTCCGACTGTGCTCAAGCTAGCAGTTCGGCCAGCCTGTACGGAGCTACTCCCAATAGCTGTTCCGATAGTGTTGCTACAGCAGGGAGCACTGTCCCACTGGCAACCGCGAAACCTTCCAGCAGTTTCAAGGTCGGCGCTGGTTGCCGCGACATTGCTGTAACCAATGATGGTCGGGTGCTGATTGCCGACGGCTGTCTCAAGGAGTACGAAGCAAGCGGACGGCTGGTAAGCGAGTGGATGCCGCCACCTGTGACGTCGACTGAGAGTCGAGCCGGCGACAGCTGCAAGCAGCAGGACAAGGTCTTTGCCATCGGCCTGTCAGGCAACGGTAGTATCGTTGCTGGGTTATTCCTCTCTTGCCGCCTGCTGCTGCTCAAGCGGGCTGCTACTGCTGTGGCGAGCGGGCCTGCCTGGCAATCTGAAGGCAGAGATCTGGCTGTTCCTGCGCGCCCTGTAAGGCTGAGCGCCTGTGGCGACCTGTGTGCTGTATCCTGCACCGACAGTGCCTCGTTCAATGATGCCAGCCGCTGCATTTATCTCGTGTCGCTTATTAACAGCACCACGCTGCTGAACCTGGACCCACTCTACGATATCAGCAACCTGCATCTGACCAGCAACATGATCGTGGTCTCCAGCAAAGGGAAGCAGAGCCTAGGCGATGGATCCACTGCCTGGGTGGTGGATGCATACCAACATGCCCCCCCAGCCGAGCGTCTATGGCGTAATGATGTGTATGGAGAGGCTAGTGGTATCTGCATGTCACCAAGAGGAGATGCGTCGGTTTGCATAGCGCTGCGCACGCGGGCCGGCGTCATTGAGTCGATCGATGCACGTGGCGGTTCGCAGAGGCCTATCCTGAAAGGCAAGCCGGAGCTTGATAAGCCTTGGTTGGTAGCAGCTTCATGCAATGGTGGTCAGCAGCCGTTGCTCGCTGTGGTTTCCGGTGATAGCGATCATGTAGTAACTGTCTACCAGTCGATTGACTTCTCCTGATGGCAAGAGTGGCTGTAGCCGACATTTGTCGCAAGCTCCTGCCGAGTGTTGATGTTTTCTTCAATTTAATTGTAATCCGACTCGTTGGCTAGAGCAGTGCAGTATGATCAATAGATTCGTAATCTGCAGTGTTAAAACGACCGTCGAGAATCCCGAGTCGGGGCGGCTATGAAATAATTGTGGGCAGCTTAGCTTTGGAAACATATTCCTTAAAGTCAGCCAGAATGTTCTTCGTGGGTTGTTAGATCATTGGAATGCTAGGAATGTGTGCCTAATTGCGTATGGGTATCTAAGCAGAGAACGTATTTTTTAAGGCACCATTATGAGGCAAACTGGATTTTACATGCACCTTACATTACTTCAGAAATAAAACATAAAAGATTTTCAAGCAGAAATTGCTTCGAGAAAAGCAAAGATTTTGAATGGCCGACTTACCAAGGTTTTGGTACCTGGTACCTGGGTTTTGCTAGATTTTGTAGATCAACCTGTAGAGGCCCGATAGATCCCTGTGAGGCAAGCAGCAGTTTGACTCATTTGATTAAACCAAGAACTGCTTGTCTTAGTATGTTACCTATTACGAAAACTAACGCAATAAAGCTGATTTGAGGCCTAGCTTATGTTTTGTTTTGTAGGTTCCATAATAGATTGTGTTTCAGATGCTGTTAACCCAGTCTGGGTGCTACCCAGAATGGTACTGGTATATCGAAACAAGGCTATTCCAGCCACCAATTCGTTCTTTTCTGGACGTTTCTCCTAAGATATGTTCCATATTTTAGCACATTAACCTGTACTTGGATGCCTCCTCTTGCATTTGCTGCTGTTGATTCCCTAACAGCTCTAGAGTAAGTTATTTTGCCTCGGTATAACCTATCGGTACTGCTGATATCTCTGCAGGAATTAAACTTGCAAAAAGTTTTGGGTGACTTGTTTCAAGTTTCTGCCTCTATGTTTGGAAATGGTCCTTTATTGAAGACTGTGTTGCTTAATAACAGTTGAGATTGAGTAAGTCGCCCGACATGTTTTGTAAGTTTACATTTTTATGGAGAGGCATATGCTGTGGACCACTTGGTCTTCCCATTTTACTCGGAACGACAGTATACCTGGATCATTCCAAGGCAGTCTTACGGTAATTTATTTCAAAGTAGTATAACCAAGCTAGCGAATTGGCCGTTCAACAGACTAGATGCACTCGGAGTTAGTCAATATCCACTAAGAATCGGTTTGAAACAGGCTCGATGCCTTCTGTTTACCTGTGGCTCTTGTAATCAAATTATCAGCCATTATCATAATTTACTAACCTCGGGAAACTCAGTCTCTCATTCACCTTGGCTCACTTTGAACTTTGATTAAACATTTTTTTTAAATGGTAAATTTATCAAACGAGAACATGGCAGGTGACCAGTACAGGTCAGCAACTTGCAACACATTTCAATGCTATGTCAGTTCTGCCGTACTACCTTGTGGCTGCAGGAGAACCCGTGTGCAATAGCTAGCTTTGGTCAAACTAACGAGTTAGCACCTTCGTCGGTGTGGAAGCTTGATGATCGCATCTGGAGGCAGCTCAGCTGTAAGCAAGAGGTGCTGCTAGATATCGAGCCTAAATGTGGTTCCCATCATCCGAACATTCTTGAAGAGGAAGAGAGGCTACACTTCGTGAGTGTTTATGCGGAATGTGAAAGATCAGTATCGCTTTGCGGTCATCGGCTGCATTACTGAGCCATCAGTGTCAGACCAGCATGTCGTTAGGTAGCCAAGCTGACAGATTACTGATTGGGCTCCACAGGAGCTCGCCCAGCTGATGAGCAACAGGTGCTCTTTAGTCTTTTGGAGTTGTCTATTTAAACTGCCGACAGCTCCTAGGCTGCCTGCAGGGCAGAAACGTCTGCAATCAACCCCTCAACTGCAATCAAGTCAATCCTACTAGGAACATGGTACAAACGATGTTGAGCAACTCTTGACTCCCGTCGTATCCAGCAAACCCTATTCCTGGTGAGGATCTTAAGAGCAGGTTCCGGGAATAGCACCTAACTGGCTTACCCACCAAAGCAGCTTAAGGTAATACAACCCTGGCAAAAAAAGCGTCGCCGCAAAATACTCCCAAGACAAAAATTATTATTTAATTTGTAAGCTCAGTTGATTCTAAGAAATGTAAGGTTTTACGACAGTTTTAGAATCACAAAGGACGAAACTATTTCCAGCGATCGTCTGATTGTTCACATACGCATGCTGGTTCATTCGATTGTTCAGTAAAATGGTAGGTATGCTGGTGCATCTTGCTGTTTCAGTGAAATACCTGTGTTTCTTTTTTAAATTATCCGGTGTTTACTTTCTAGATTAAGATTTTTTAAATTAAATACAGGTCTCCATATCTCGGCTAATGACTTGCAAGCTTAATTCTTTGCAGCGTCGATAGGGTGATAGTTTTCGGTGAATAGTGTTGTGTCATCATCAAGAACCTTCTACTGTATGCCTGACGATTGACCTCTATGAACCTCCACGACCCACTTCAATCAGAATTGACTCTCGCCTTAGATAGGGGACTCCATAATTTTAAAGTCAATCTTCTGAGATTATAATTTCTCCAAAGCTATTTGTAAATGTTAACGTCTTAAAAAATTTTAATTTCGGAATATTAGCAACTTTACCTCGGCTATTTTGTCAGAGTTTTATCTCCTTGTTAGCTCAGGTTCGGACGAACAAGAAACACATATTCTATCAGTTCAGTTAGATTTTTGCAGTGATTTCGATAATGAGTATACATTTTCAGAAACAGGAACGTGGAAAGTGGCTAAACATATCAATATTCATTTTGGAGCTAGTTCTTCCTATCTCCTTGCTTGCATAGTTTGCACTTAGTTTTTGAAAGACATTTAGGCTTTAAAAAGCATTGGAATCGAGAAATCATTGAAATTATGTCTCAGCACAGAGCTGAATGTTTAGCATTCGTCTTCCTGATAATAATATGAATAATAACATTAATACCAATACACTTAGTAAACTATCTCCAATGAACTCAATATCTTTTAAGTGCTTTACATTTGCTGCAAAAGAAAAAAGATCGGATGGTTAGTGTTAGCATGCTCAATAAACAAGAATAACATGGTAAGGGGTAACACACAAGGTCAGCATACATTTTTAAATCGCTTTATGCTCATTTCAACTCCTTTGGACTCGGAGTGTTGTGCTGTGGTAGGTTACGATTATTTTCTTAAAATCTCTCTCTTCAGCTGCAAAGATCAAGTCTAAGTCTGAGACTATTGAGCAACTCTTTCATAATCCTGTGAACAGCAAAGATTAATTTCCATATAAGTAAATGGCATTTGGTTGTAAAGTTGCTTTATGCCACTTTCATGGGTAGAACAGCCACATTTGAAACTCTAAGCTTTCCTTGCCTCATATGATTCGCTGTGGCTGATCTTGACTCTAATCGACCTAGTTTGGTCCAGGGTTTGAGGTGCTCTCCCAGGCCAAGGTTTGGCTGAGTGAGGTCGTGGGCTGGAGCCCGGAGGCATATGTGAAGTGCCTGAATAGTGATTAAGTTCTCTTGGGGCGCTACACAAATTCATTATATATATATTATATATACTAGACAATCCATCATCAACAACTCGAGGAGTCATGCAGCATTTTATTTTTACTTATGATGCTGCTTGAATGTTTCTGCCAACAATTTTGAGACGATTTTAACTGAATTGAGCCTTTGTAGCACGATTTCGGAAAGCTGAGCTATCAGGGTTGCACTGTTTTGGCCCTATTGCATGTAGCTATTATGTATAATACTTACGTCTGGGTACTAAGAATTTCGTCAGTAGGCTTGATAGTGATGACTCCACACTGTGATAATTCTATTTAAATTGTTTTTAGTGACTTATCTCGACTGATGGATCCTTTTAAATAAAATGGGTATCATTACCCACTTAATGGATCCCAGCTTTTCAGCAGGCAGGCGGAGTCCTGTATTTCGCTCAGCTAGCAGGATGGAAAGCAGCTAAGGCTTTTCTGCATATATATTAGTGCTGGAACGAGGCTTCTTAATCCGCTAAACTTGACGATTTTGGTCAACAACGGTTTATCAATAACAATTACCTCTGGCGTAGTCATGCTATGCTTTGTTGACCAAATTGCTCAGTATGCCATCGCTGCAGGTTTCGTCTAGGAGATCCTTTATGTAAAGAATCTGCTCCTTTGCTCAAGGCCATGGGTCCCTTGCAATTATTGAGCTGCCGTAAGCCTGTAAATGAGTCATTTGGATGTCACTTGTGGTTTTAGCCATAATAGCTAGGCTAGTATTTGTGCTTTTTCTGAATTGGCATTTATATTAGAGCTTCGTGCAGGCTATCACGTAATGTGTCATCGTTGGCATATCGAGAGCTGCAGGTTTTTATTTTTTTTAACGGCCAGTAGGAGACCACGGCAGCGATGACGAGCGCTCATGCCTTAATATAAAGTTCACAAACCTAGTGAAAGCAAATCTATTGGACGGCATCGGAAGGTTAAGTGTGTTCAATAAAGGCAATAATATACAGCAGCAGATCCGTGGCATAGAATTCAATTCAACGTAGAATATTGATGCCAACTCCGGAAGCACTACTCACTGCTTATCACTTATTGTTGGCCATTATGCAGCATCGGCCGTAGATAATCGCTTAGCCGTTCCGAGCCATTACAACTGAGGACAACCGGTAACTGATGTGGGTCCTATTCCTGGTGGCTTAGCTTGCCTCTGCTTCACCGGCAAGCTGGAACATTCACTTTAATGGACGTGCCACGTTTATTCCCATGGGTCTCTGGCATAGACTCTCGTGTTCAATATTTAAGGACTTAGCAATAAATTATTCTAAAATTAAAATACCGACGCTACAAGTTTAATCTTCAATTTTATCCTTTAAGCTTCTGTTACCTTACGAACTATCACTCCAGCCTCTGATCCCTGAGGTCACTCGTTCTCCATTCGGTAGGTCACGACATTGCCATCTTTCTTTATAGTACGGGGTATTCCGTAGTGGTTAGCAGCTATTCAAAAATCTGACTGATCATAAAACCATTTACTTGTGTTTATTCACGTCTGAAATTGACATACAGGGCTAAGATTTCATCTGACAAAGAATTTCTAGCTTGCCGAGTAAAAAAATATGGATAATAATATAGCAGCTAATTTATATCAAAAGACTACCCAAGTTGATATGAAAAAGAATAATAACAATAATTCACTTGATCCTATTATTGCCTTGACGGTCTATGACAGCCCTCCCCACGACCTGTCGTTGTGCTGGGTAGAGCGACCGAGCAACAAATGTGCTGGCTCCTATACCAAAACCTTTATTTCAAAACTATGCCGGCTATGTCTACACACCCTAGCTGGCGTCGATGGATCTAGCCATCCCCTCCCGTCGTACTCCTTCGGCAGTCTTATATTCCACGCATGCATTGTTTTTGTACTGTGTCGGGCCATTGTTCGTTCCGAACCTGCCCGACAGCTGGCGGCAGTTTGTGGTAGATGAATGTCCCCACATATGCCGCCGATGCATGGATTTGGGCAGGACTGCCCAGTCATCTGACGAGTCGTCGTCCGTCCTTTCGCTGCTCGTGAGCTTGCGGCTGCTTCAGCAGTCTGAGAGCCCTCACAGGATCTCCCCAGACTGCATAGTCATGGTCCTTCACACGTCCCAAATTAGCAAACTCCTGTCCAGACGGTAATGGTATCGATAGGAACAAAGCCGGCTTTGGTGAGCCGAGGCAGTGACGAGCTTAGGAACAAAGCTTTGGTGAGCCGAGGCAGTGACGAGCTTAGGAACAAAGCTTTGGTGAGCCGAGGCAGTGACGAGCTTAGGAACAAAGCTTTGGTGAGCCGAGGCAGTGACGAGCTTAGGAACAAAGCTTTGGTGAGCCGAGGCAGTGACAAAAAATCAACTGAGAATCAGTCGGTAGCCTGCAGTATTAATAAGCAAGTAGTTTTGACAACAGCTACTCATGAATTTGTACTCATTCGCTACTCAGAGGCATTGCTGGTGAATCCAAGAGAGTCTTGTGAACCCACAGCATAACAGTAAGTGACAGTTACCAAGATCATGGTTTATGAGTGGCGAAGTCGCTGTATTCCTGGAGCGGTTTAATCATGCATGTTTATAGGAATTCGTCTTTAAATTCGGAAAATCATCAACACCTGGTATTGCTCAGAAGAGTTTCGATTTACACGCTCAAAGCATGGGCGGCTTTCCATGCTCGTACGGTAGCCATCAGACATCACTTGACGAAACAAAGAAAAACTGAAATCCACAGCTTGTCCGGATTACGAGCAAAGAAGTTATTAGCTCGGTGGTAGTAGCACAGGACGGCTGAGCAGGATGTACTCAATTTGACAGGGAATGAGAGCGTATCGTTCGTTAGGAATTGGGGACGCGAACTCCTCAGTTTAGAACATGCAGAGAAAAAACTCTTTTGACTTGACATCTTTTCGTGGAAGGTTGGAACAGCTAATTCTCCGTCTTAAGAGTACCGAGTGCTCAAGGAGGCTGAAGCTGGTGCAGCAACTCAACGAACTACGATCGAAAAAATCGATTGTAAAACTTCCCGTTATAGAACAATCTTGCTTTGTATATTTATTAGTCAATCCGGAACCACCAATACACTGGTACACACCCGAGCTTCTGTGGCAAACCGCTTAAGTTTTCGGGGTCTCAACCTGCCCCACTTTCGGAAGGAGCACGAGATCAGTACCAATTCAGCCTTGTATATCTTAACCTGGGTCACTTCCGTAATGAGCCAAACGTTTGCACCAAATCAGTGTCAAAAGTGACTACTAGTGCAGGATGCCCATATTGCAGGCACTAAAACCTACAGTTGTGGCTGAATGAGCATGCTGTGCATCTGCTTCACGACCCAGGTCGGGAGCTGTACGAATCTGGCTGTGGGCAATCGTGCACAGTGACTGTCTAACGCCATATTAATGAGGCTGTTAAACCGGCTGGTATTTTCATAACTAAAGTTAGTGATACGCTGAAGTTAAGCTCAAAGACTAAGCTACTCCTCCCATGAAAATTGTAGCTTCCATCTTGTGAAATAGCAAAATATTAGAAGCGTAGGCTTTGTCGGGCGGCCAGTCAATTAAACAACTTAGTAGATGCGGAGATTTAAGAGTGATAATTAAATATATTGTTCCGAGCTCAGCAACACGAGATAATATCAACCATTACTTATGTATCTCCCAAGTAGTCTCATTAGAGATAGGAATCGTAGGGGAAATGCCTTCTTGGCATGCCACGCCTAAGCAAACGAAACATCCGGTAGACCAGCAGTTGTGAGCCGTGGTGGCACACTAGGTAAGGCGGTTTCTTTCACAACCTCAGTCACAAGGTCGTTGGTTTGATTACTGCGGCAGGCGATCCTTTATCTCCACTGCAAGCAGTGGTGGTAGCCGCAAAGGCTCTTCTGTCGCTATACAAAAAGAGGCTGTTTAATCAGCTAGCATTTGTTTATTTATTTGTGGCTATCACTCTTACTTGAAGCGGGCAATAAGTAACTGTCTACCGAACGACTCGAACCCGTGACCCCCAGATCGCAAAGTGCAGGCACCTTGCCGCTAGGCTAAGAGATCCGACCGAGGTAGGGGCACGTGAGCAAGCTGCTCCGTCCCACTCACCAGCTCTTCAGCTGAAGCAGCGTCGCAATGCCCCTAACCAACCTTTCCTTCGGAGACCAATCCTAAGGAGACGACATTACCTCTACTTTGAATGTTCCCAAGGCGAGAACTCGGTTTTGCCTGTCGTTACAAAATCACCCTCTTCCCCCCCCATATCGGAAAAATTTAAGTAACCACTTTTTCTTCATGGCAGTCTCTCTGTCCATGAAAGTTGTCCTTTGTTCTTTTGTACGTTTGTGCTGAAATTGTGCACACAAATACTAACCAATTGAGACGCTTCCTTAGCAGTCAAGGTGCCCAGACTCAGCCTTAGCTGGTTGTACACACTTTTTATCGTAGCCTTTAAATTTGGGCTATCGGAAGGTAAGGCTGCGGGCGGCTCGATGGATGGATCGGAGCGATTGCTCTTAGTGGCTACGGACTTTTGCATGTTCAGGAATACTGGGCCAGTGCTGGTAGAACTGACACCTTGAAGCACTGCTAACGAGTTATATGAACAGCTCTGTTGTATGCCAGCTTACGGACGATAGTGGAACTTGAGATCAATCGATAATGCTCTCGCCTCTTGTTTCAAACCATAAAGTGACTCAATCAGTCTGCCGCACGGCTTCGGCTGTTATAAGTCCAGCATCTGCAATCGGACTTGTGGTGGGGCTAGTGAGCTAGTTTTAGAATGCATGCTCGAATCTGTCAGTCGGATTCAGTTTCTGTCGTTCCTTGGCTATACAAATGGCTGCTGGCTTACTATCCACACGCTGTGGTGTAAAAATTAATTGCCTGTAAACGTTATAGCACGCGGATACACACAGAAGGGCTGAAATGGTACTCCGAACCTACTATGAGTTGGAGATAAATTTAAAGACTCATTTGCCCGGCTTGTCGGTGCTGGTCTCAGTTCAAGCTTAAGCAGCCCAAATAGCTCCATCAGCCAGATTACGTCTGATAATCATTATTGTTAGGTCTGAGTTCTACCATCGTGAGCTGTCGCGCATTAACTATGGCCTAGGTAGTGCGAAAGCCGATGCTGCGAAATAGACCGTTTGCTGTTCTTCGGCTGTTGGCACTTGCATTCGAGCTTATTAGAGGTTTTACTTCTAAGCAGCACGAAACTCTCTGCACGCCGTGGCCACAGTTAAACGCCTGTAATTCTCAATCGCTGGCGAATATACTTGTGTACACTATTCCTGTAGACTTGATCTGTTATGGTAACCCACACTTCATTTCTGATGAGTTTGGCCACTGCTGCATACCTGAGCACTTCGGTGCTGCAAGAAATAGTCGCATGCCTTCATATAAGGCTCATGGGGTCTCCAGCATTCCTGCCAGTCGGCTGTGACTAGCCTCGTTGGGAGCGCTGCCTTAGCTATCACGTTCTGTCAGGATGCAGAAGGCGATACACTACTTGGTTAGCCGTGAGGTTCCCGTCACGTATTCAACCGCCTGGCTACCTTAGCCGGTATCTAGCAAAAGGATAGATCCCAGCTGGAGAAAGAAATTGAATCCTAGTGCCTAATTAGCTGTCAGTGGCTCTCTGCTGAGTAGTTGAAGGCTGGCTGGCTAAAGGCTGGACGGAGGTAGCATTTAGGTTGCAATCTGCTCTTCTGCTGGAGCGACCGGAAGCCAGACTGCCGGTGTGTGCCATCCCTTGCGGCTAGCTGTGTTCAACGCCAAGGATTCTACGCCGTCTATCAGTCTACAGGGTACATTCGAGAGTTTGAATAGTTTTGTAGCTATTTCTTATCTGGACGATTCAACTAGCAGTCTGTGCCAGCATCTTTCTCTTTCACTCTCTCTCTCTCTCTCTTTCTCTCTCTCTCTCTCTCTCTCCATCTCTATATATCTCTCTCACTCTCTATCTCTATATCTATCCATCTCGTATCTCTATTTTTCTCTCTCTATTTCTCTCTCTCTCTCTCTCTCTCTCTCTCTCTCTCTCTCTCTCTCTCTCTCTCTCTCTCTGAGAGATAGACAGACGGACGGAGAGATGTGAGTTACAGGGGACATACAATCAAAAAGACATAGGCAGAGAGAAGGCGAGATATATGGAGAGATGGGAATTACAGTGGACATAAAATCAGAAAGACGTAGGCATAGAGAAGACGAGACAGATGGAAAGAAAGACTGAGAGAGAGAGACAGAGATGGAGAGACTGGGAAAAAGAGAGACGGTGAGACAGAGAGACGGGGACACAGACAAACAAAGCCAGAAAAACAGAGAGATTGGAGCAGAGGGAGATCGAGTGATGGGAGTAGAGGGAGACAGGGAGATGGGAGTAGAGAAAGACAGAGAGACAGAGAGACAGAGATACTGAGACAGAGGTAGTGAGACAGAAAGACAAAGAGACAGGGAGACGAAGAGACATAGTGACAGAGAGGTATAGACCGCCGACGATACTTTGACTACGTACGAGCACCGAGCGACAAGCCTCGACGGCTGCTCTGCAAGCCTTTCACTGACTTCTCCCTCTCAGCTTGGTGGCCGCCGGGAAGTAGCGACGAAGCTTCGAGCTGTAAATTCTAAATGAGCGCCCTCGCGGGAAAAAGGGGCGCTAGAACGTGGCTGCAGCAGTCCGGCACAGCAACATCACCTGAATACACTTAGGGGGCTTTAGCTCCGTGGCCCCCTTCCTTAAAGTGATGGGGCGTGCAAAGCCATGGGAAGGCTGCTAAAAGGGCTTAAAGTGCCTCGCTGGAGCGACTGCAGTTGCTAGACAGCTCCGAGGCAACCAAAGTTACAGTTGTTCAAGCATTACCTTTGCCAAGACGTCCCTTTCAGCTTCCACTACCCCTTCAGCGCTTGACAGCCTTTCCCCGATGACTACCGGGCTTCCAGACGCATTGAACACGGAGCCGCTGTAGAGGCTCCTCCGACGTTCGGCGAACACACTCGGCATTAGTTTTCAGAATAGCTATAATTGCGCCTAACTGGGCATTGCTACTTTGAAACTTTTGCGATGCACATTCTTGCTAGAAAGGTTTGTGTGAAGAGGCTTCGTAGAGTGGCCGGTGATTATTGAAAGTCTTCACTTGGCACTACTCACCATCATTTCCTCGGTTGCAGGTTCCGTGCCTTCTGACCACAGCTTCGGTCATGATTTCGAGGCCTGTGGCGTATGTAAAGCGCCAGAATAGAGATAGGGTTCTCATAGAGTCCACTACTAACTAATTATATTTTCAACCTTGTCTGTCGCCATAATACTAATGCGGACGGACTAATCGTGCTGAACCACAGACTACATAAAGTTTATCTAAACATCTACAAGGTGGCTCAAGACTAAAAATAATCGGAGTCGCCGATGCACGGTCTTTTCCATAGGGGACAGCTTTCTCGTTAAAGTATCATACCCTTGAAACAGGCTTATAAAGTGGTGCGTCTTCGGAAAAAAGGTTCAGCAGCAGTTTACCGAGGAGCGCCAGTTCCTTTTAAGAGGATACTGTGTTCAGAATAACTCAATAGAAATCACTTCGTTGGTTTAGTTATAGGAGGCAGGCCAAGTCTCACGCTTTCCGACTAGAGCGTAGCCTAGCTTGTACCAGCTCATTGCAGGACTTCGCGTCGATACTTATGCAAGTCACACATCGCAGCTATTCCTGCCAGACTCGGTAATAGTGCGATTACAAACCGAGCACCGCCGCGACGCTGGGCTCACCGGCCGTGCGGCTCGGCACCCAGCTCTGTCACATACACGAACGCACGCACATCCTCAGTCGCCCTTTCATCGTCAGCCCTAGACCACCGACTGATTAGCCGGAAATCTACACGTCTCTTCGAGGCGCCGCTGCCGTTCTTCAGCTCCGGCTGCTGAAAAATGGCCGACGCCGCCTGGTCAGCAGTTCCCACCTTGAATAATGCAGCCCAAATGACTAGGACAGCTTTCAAAGAGCCTCAGTGTAGGAAACCTACGCATCAACTTAGTCCAGTGTGGTGAGTGCAGCATGTCCCTAATTTACTCGGGCGACCTTTACTCAACCAGCTTCAGTAACTAAAAGGCCAGCTGAGTTCCACTTCCATTTCAAATTCCAATTCCACGGCCCACTTGCACACAGACGAGTTATTGCTGGGTGCAAGGCACTGTTCGCATTCGGATCTAATACAAGGGTGTTTGCTATGCTGGTTCAGTGAAACTGGCGTATACATGATCGGCTAGTCTAGTCCAGCCTGTGTGTTCTCACACCAAACACAGAGCACCTTCGCTGCTCACTGGAAGTGGTTTAGGATCGCTCTCACAAAGCAGACACGTCTGGCTGACCTCTGAATAGAGGGGCCTGGCTGCCTCTCCGACTGGAAATTGCTTTGAATCGCGGCTAGGAGGCTGTTCGTTTTATCGATCTCCATATGCACACATGTACGTCATGTAGCTTGAAATAATTGGCCGAGTTCCAGCGCTCTGGCCTTTTCCGGGTCATCAGTGCGTCAGACGCACCTGGGCGAGCTGGCTCCAAGTTGGCCCTAGAACTAGCTCCTTGGCATTTGGTGAGTATATAATGAGTCGGTGTCTTCCAAGCTGCGTACTGGCAAGAGCCGATAAACGTGTCTACTGCTGGCTTCCCTGATTGGGACGTCTATACAGCCGCTTTATCAAGGTGAGGCCTAGTAAGGTGAGCTAAGGTGAATAGAGTGATAGAGTTCAGTGATCGAATCTAAAATGACACATGTGGCGCAAGGACTTCGAACGTACTCTGCGAACGTTAACTGGTAAACACTTGTGCTTAGTCGTTGCACTGTCGTCGGCTGGCTTCACCCATGCCATAGTCAAGGATACCTTTGAGCCTGGCGATAAGCAAGCCGAGCACAGCCTGCTACCTGGTCCTACACTTCTGGCATCGTCGGGGACCAGCCGGTAGCAACCCTGCTGTATAGCCTGCTGCCGGCCACACCTGGACCGACCCTCACACCCTTCAAACCGCTTTAACCATAGCATTGCATGTTCTTAACGTGCTTACATATATTATATGAACAGACAGCTGCTCCATCCGTGCGAGCCAGCTCTGCTCGTCGGCGGTGATTCCTTGCAAGGTAGGACGGCTAGTTACTTCTATGCCTTCTAGCCGATTGAACTCGTTGGAACCTACTGTTCTGCGCAGGAATTCGGAGGGCTGAGCGCACGACGTCTATCGCCGACTTTGAGCATACTCGTGGCTCAAGGGGCGTCGACTGCCGTCGGGGTAAAGAAAGCAGGCTGTCGGCTAGGTACGGAAGGTGGTAGGAATATAACCATTGCCCGCTATAATTTCGATCGTGCTCCCATTGCAGCGAATGAAAAACGCCTAGAAAGAGATTGAGTTCTCAGAGGGCGCTTAAAAAATGTATTATTGTTAATACTATTAGCTAGCAAGCAAACGACGGAGCGTTCGGCGCCCTATACGTAAGATTACCCTCTCTCTTCCCAATTCTATCGAATACTACCATCCAGGCTCCCAGTGTCCACTGGCTTTAACAATTGTTGTATACATTAGATGCAATTTCTGGCATTACTTTGCGCAAACTCTGTTCGACATGATGAGCTTGCTCTATCATACGTTTATGGGTGAAAAGTGTTTTTACGAAAAATCGTAAAGTTAGACTCAATATTGCTCGTCGCTTAACGGCTTGGTGATGCTAAGCTATTACTCTGTCATAGGCCGCAAACATAACTAGCTGGCCTTCGTTCCAAGTAGAGCCAGTCTCTCCCCTTTCGCTCAGAGTGACCCAAGCTAATTAGAGTGACTATATGGCTCAGGATCAACTAAATTCTTTAAGTAAAATCTGGTGCATGCTGCAGCCAAGGTAGAATTACGTTGCTCACGTTCTCTTTGTCCTTCACTGAGAGGAATCAGCTCAGGAATAGGGTTAATTAGCGATCGAATGAACGCCTCCGACATTTAGGGCCCACCCTAAAGATCTTTTAGCATTTTGAAAATGTAGGCCCTGCTGTATGACGACGTGCTCGACTATTCTCACTTGCGGTCAGGCGTCAGTGAAAATGTCGCCACAGCAACGACACGTATCTACAAGTTATAATGCCACCGCCATAGCGAGGTGAGCCAAGCAGCCAAACCGGTTTTGCATAACAAGCCTTGGCTGCCCGTGTCTTTTTAAGTAGCAACAGCAATATCGGCTGAGCAGTTCTTACGTCCCACAACTAAGTAGCGATATCTTCCTTTCATGAGCAACACAGCTCACTCCCACAATAATTTTACAATTGGAAGATCTATTCTCTTTCTTTAGGTCCAAGCCTGCTTTACTAATGTGCCATCGTTGTCAATATTTTACCGGGCCTTCATTGATCTCTTACCTGTGACCTAGCAAGTGCTCGAGCATAAGATTTTCCGGACTCATTTCAATGACCGTTATAGGCGTGCTTAGAGAGCCTTTGTTTAAAGAACGTCAACAGCCTCGCACAAGGAGCGCCACCTCAGTGTTTATAGTAGTTTTAGCAGTAAACTCGAGTGTACACGTACTCATGGATGTGCTTGTACTCTCCTGATTCTTGCAGGCAGTCATTAATGCTTTCAGGGTCACCTGGCCTTAGTGACAGGCCAGCAACTGCGACAAGCCGCAAGATGGCTGGGTCAGCAGCTTGCCAGTGGATGCTGCTAGCTTGTCTCTGTGGTTTGCTCATTGTCCTCAACAGCAATGCTCCCGGAGGAGCTGATGCAGCGCCACCTACATGCGACCCTACTCAGTGCCAAGCAAATTGTGCAGCTCGAAACAGCCTCGCGCGAGGGAGTTGCCGAAGAAATTCACGCAACGTCCTGGCATGCCTCTGCAAATCACCAACGGGTGGTATGGGTATGATGGCCGACCCAACAGACACAGGAAGAGCTAGTTAGCTTACGTTCAAATGGTGAAAGCCTGCCTGACTCATGCATATAATGGTGTATGTAAGACACCCGAGTTCATCTGCTTTGCAACTTTTGCATGTATCCGAGGGTCTACCGGTCGGTGGTTATTGATTTTATTGTACCTTCGTCCCCCCACATACCGACCGTATCCTAAATTAATTGCTTAAGGTCAATGTTTCTTGAAGTTGCAAGCCATCGTACCTGTTCTTATACGATCTTACTAAGATGGCAGTCGAGTACAAGAATTTACTTTTCTGACTTTATTGTACTCAATAAAATGAGATAATCGCGCAGCTATAGAAACACTGGGAAATTGTCCTTTCCATTGTGCCTCATTGCTCACTCTTGCAGCACAATTTAGGCTGAAAGGCTTTTTATTGGCACCTGTGACTATGATATTTGGTCGTACCCCAGCTGATAAGCCAGTAAGCATCATAATTGCCTATGCATTATTTGCCTACAGATAATAAGCTAGAAAGCGAAATAGATGAATTTAAAATAAACAATTACATAACTTTTCCTTACCGAATCTTTTTGGAAAAACCATCCCATTAGTTGGAGCGCAGGGACCGAGTACTGGTGGCATTGTTTAAGAACTGCTCAGAGCCATTTCTAAAAGCAAAGATAAGAAGGCCATTGGAACAATCGCAGAAGTAAACTTGGTTTGAGCCGAGCTGGTTTGGTCCAGTGGTTAAGGTGCTCGCCGAGGCCAAGGCCTGGCTGAGGTCGTGCATTCGAGCTCCGAGGCAAATGTGGACAGCCTGAATCAAGCTAAATTTCTCTTAGGGTGCTATGCAAATGAGTTATATCTTTTTATATGTTGATCCTAAGGAGTTTTTATAAACTAGTGTGTTACAGTTGGTATAAAGAATGGCCAAAATTCAAAGCAAGAGGAATTAATAGCGACTTACCAGAAACTTCATTGGCATTTATTGCATGGCTAACAGCTGCATGTCACTGTAAGTTATTGAAAAAGAGGGAATTCAAACATCAGGTAAGTGAGGCGGAGTAACTGGAAGTGCAAACATACTTTCAAGCATGAAGCTATTCAACCAAAATAGCAATATATGTATGACCATCATAATTAAACACACAATTGCATATCTCAACCATTGCCTTAGATAATTGCTGGCTTGCAGCTCACCTTATCTACCTGTTCAAACCAAGCAAATGCATCTTCCTTAATGAAGTCCATGGCATTAACAAGCTGAAGAGACCTTACCACTTATTAATCACTGAATGACCGTAGCTTGACAAAGAGTGTCCACATGTCCATTGACACAGTGTGTAATCTCCCATAACCTCCACTGAGGAAAAAATATGATCAATTAGATCTTTAAAAAAGCTAATAATACAATTACTACTACGCATAGCACATATTGGTATAAAGTGGTTAATAATAGTAATACATTGGTACGTCGTCCTCAGGGAACTTGATATGTTTAATGGCAATTTGTGAATTCTGTAAAGGAAGCTTGATTGAATGGTTAGTGGTAGCACCCTCAATTTCAAAAAGCATAACATGGTTAGAGGTGACATGCACATGGTCAACATGTAAATACGGCTAGCTGCAGCATGCACAATGTCTGCAGGCATAAGCTCACAAAGCACGAATCCCATGGACAAACTCAATACTGTGACAAATGGATGTGTTCTTCGAAAATGCGCTTTATAATAATGTAAGACAGTCGCATTTAATGCAGCATAAGAAGAATTTCCACTTATCAATCTGTTGGACAGAAATATTTTGAGTTAAACAGAATTATCTTTACCTTGCTTCGGCTTTCAGCAGTTGCTCTTTTTTGCCGTGAACTGTAAAACCACTTAATCGTCGAATTATTCAATAACCACAGTATGTCCCTGATCTCAAGATGATCTGTTGCAGATTCCTTAGTCTTACCATGGCTAGCTAATTGACACTACAGTCTGTTATAATTTATCAAACTAATCGCATTATATCGTGGCTTTCATACA
Organism: Cristatella mucedo; assembly: GCA_009760855.2. Taxonomy (NCBI): domain Eukaryota; kingdom Metazoa; phylum Bryozoa; class Phylactolaemata; family Cristatellidae; genus Cristatella; species Cristatella mucedo. The sequence goes on from WPIO01000009.1 coordinate 1,465,348, forward strand.
CTGTCAAAATTAAAGTTCGGTGCCTAAAGTGAGCCCTAAGGTCAATCAAAAAGAGCTCGTCTCTTTAAGACCCTGTACCATCATCTCTGTGGTCTTCACTGGCAGATCAACTTAGCCCTCTCATAACCAAGATTTTAAATGTTTCTTAGGTAAGAGGGTTCGTACCCAAGTCCTTCAAATCGGCAATCGTTAGACCCATACTTAAAAAGCCTGGATTAGATACAGAGGTCCTTTCAAATTATCGCCCAGTTTCCCTTCTTCGTTTCTTGTCAGATATTCTTGAAATAATTGTTGCAAAGCAGCTGGTTAAACATTGAAAAAACTAAATGTCAGATACATTTTAATCAGGGTTCAAGACGTAGCACTGCACTGAACCGGCTCTCCTCCGCATTAGCAATGACAGTCTACGTGGCAGCGACGACGAGAATGGCACTGCCCTAGCTCGGATTGATCTGTCAGCTGCCTTCGACGCCATTAATCACGATGTTCAACTCGAACGATTAAGAACAACGATTGGTCTGGCGGAAGAGGCACTGTCGTGTTTGAAATCTTACTTGTCTGATCGTGTTCAATCTGTATCGTGTGGGGGTCATTTCTTACACACGAGACGGGTCACCTGTGCAGTTCCCTTAGGGTTTGTACTCGGTGCCTTGCTGTTTTCCACTTATACTCAACCTCTCGGAAAAGTGATTAAGGTCCATGGAATAGGATATCACTTCTATGTTGACGATACTCAGCTTTATTTGTCATTCAAAACGTCAGGATCCGTTGCAGCAACTGAGAAACTGAAGGCTTGCCTTTGCGACATTCCATCCTGGATGTCGGGGAAACTTCTTGAAACTAAATGACGATAAAAACAGACTACTGCTTATAGGACACCCTAAGCATGTGGTTGGATAAAAGGCTTTGCGCTTTTAATTGGTGATGCCATTGTGTGACAATCAACACGTGTTCGAAATTTAGGTGTCGTTTTCGACAGCAGCCTCAATTTTAAAAGCGTCATTGAGACGACTGCTTCTACGGCTACCCATCACGTCCGATCCTTATCCAAGATTAGGAGCTCTTTTCCACAGTGGCTTGCAAAAAATTTAACTAACTCCATAGCTCTGTCTCGGCTTGATTATTGTAATTCCCTTTTGGCTGGGCTACCTAAGAAAGCAACTTCCCACGGTAGCGTACTATGATAATGGCTGCAAGGCTAGTCTTCAAGTTTCGGAGATTTGAGCACGTGTCTCTTTTGCTAAAAGAACTAGAGTGGATGCCGGTTATGCAACGGATACAGGGTAAAGTTCTTATGCTGGCTCACAAGGGCCGCCACGGCTTGGCTAGTTCGTACCTAGCAGGGCTGCTGCGCCAGTTTTAGCCTCTTCACGCCCTCATGTCCTGTGCGAGCAATAGATTAGCGGTTCCATTCATCCGCTTACAAAACGTTGGCGAAAGAAGCTTTAGCTCTCAGGTCCTTGACTGTGGAACTCGCTTCCATAATTCTTACGCAACGACAACTAATCTCTTGCTGGCGACTATGGCTCATCCTTTTCAGCGGTCCTGAGCTGATACTTCCATGCTACTCAGTACCTCAACTGCTCTCCTGACTCTGCTAAGCTTCCCACTTGCTCTTTGCTTTGCGAGGCAAGTTGTGCTGGCTACCGAATGCGTACCGAAAGCCTCTTAGGCTGTGAGTGGGCTACATAAAATTCTCCTGCGTAACACCCGCATCTTCTATATGGCTTCGTGGAGTTACAGACGGAGATAAATTACATTATATTGTATTATTATTGTTTTGACGAGTTGCACTCTGATTGTTTGTTAAAAATATGGGCCTACATGGGTGCTATGATATTGTGAAAAAATGATCTCGACGATATCACACACATACACCAGCTTATCGCTGCCTCCTCCAGTAAATATAGGCCCTATTGTGCCTAGACAATTTAAGTAAAATAGTAATAGCTGCTGGTGACGTTTGGCTTTATTATTTATCTGGTGTAGCTAACCTAAACTAGTTCACATGATTTTAATCAGCTGCCGTCCTCGCAGTTGTAGTTATGCCTATCTTGTCGATATCTTTATGGCTGACGTCTGGCTTAGAAACGAGCTGGGTTACAATGCATCCCAGAACCCTTGGACGTCCGGGTCTTCAGCACTTTTACTGGCTAAAGAAAGGCTAGCACCTGCAGCTTCAGTATCAATAGTTACCTGCAGTATCAATAGATACCTGAAACTAACCTAAAAATACAGCAGTGTGTGTGCACACAATCCATGGCGGAGCAGACCTGCTAGGACAGTTGCACCAGCAACTGCTACTTGCTAAGCTTTCTTAGTATTACCCTCTTCGTGATTTAGTCTTGCTTTACACTTAGACAGTCTGTGTGACATGAAGAACGAGTTTAGTATTATTTATCTTGATTGTGGTTAAATGTATTCATGCAAGGGTCACGTTAAATATTCATACAAACTTCTGTTTATTTCTGCGATATTTCATTGCGGTTGAATGCGTGACAGAAATGAGGCCGATTAGAATGCCCGATAATAGTAAAAGCTATATATCAGCGTAATGTGTGCACTTCTGAAACCGACGTGCCGTTGCGTTAGAATATATACGGCACTTCTACAATCGCATTTGGCTGAAAGAGATCATCATTCAAAGTATTATAACCTGCGTTATGATAAAATGTATCCTAACAAGAGTGAGTTCCTCTTACGCGTTTACGAAAGGGATCTTTCCATTACGGCAAACTAAATCCATTCCTAGCCCACAATGAGTAGGCAGTAGTTTCTATCCGGCAACGACATACTGGAAGCATTTTAATCTGAACGGAAAGGCCATTAGACCTGAAACATAAATGGAAATGCGTTGAGGAGCTATCACTATAACAGTGTTTTAAACTCGCGGCTTTGGTAGTGTTGAAGTCGAAATTGGGAATTTCACGCCTATTCGTGTTGGCGGCTTAGAGGAATTTTGAGGAGCCCGTTGGATCCGCAGCAAGCGGTTTTTCTATTCCTCGGTATAGCCATTCGTCAGAAAAATTTAGAATCTTTTGTTAATTGGCCATTCGTTCCTCATGCAGCAAAGTCTAGAGATGGCTTGCTGCTCCCATAGCAACGGTCGCAGTACCTTGGAGTCATTAGGAGCCTCAGCTAATGATTCATTTTATCCACTTAAGCTTTGAGCCTCGGTGAGCTTGTTTGTTTGTTCCTGTACGTTCGTGTACCAAAATTAAAACATTTCAATGAGCTTTACGAACTATGATTCTTACTAAACGGTAGCTCCAAGTGTCTCCTTGTTTGATATCAAGCATAGCGAAATGATCTCAGTCAGAATAGCTGGTGATAATAATCAAAAGCGATTCTTGAAGTTACGCCTGAGTGAGATGAAAAAGGGTCGTACAGTTATGACTGTATCGGGAAGTTGATAGTCTCCTGGTGGCCGCCAGCTCAGGACCTTGACAAGTTGGGCACTGTGGCAACTATGGCGATAGCCACATAGAAACATGTGCTCCCGAGTTTGGCACCAACTCTAAACACCTTATTGAATGATTCGCCGTAGCTGCCAACGGTAAGTTACAGAATCCAGCAATGAAAGGTCGTAAATAATATCCATACAAACTTAATTGCAGTCTCCGTCTGTAGCTCTGCATAGCCACTATGACTAAGACTGTCCATCGACAGGCATATGAAGACTACTGTAGGTCGTACCAATCGATCCTAGCAAAGGCTAAGTCTAGCTTCTATAGAAACCTTGTTGAATCACAGATGCACAATCCAAAAATGCTGATGTCGACAATAAACCATCTCCTCAACCGTTCCCAGGTAAGCTCCTTACCAGATGATCCTTGTGATGATCTAGCCGATCGCTTCTCTCGATTCTTTGTGCAGAAGATAGACAAAATCAGGGAATCCATCCCTGCGATGACAACCTTCCCACTAGAATGCTGTTCCTCGGTTCCTGGCTGCGCCTCAATGTCTGCATTTAAACAGGTCACCAGTGATGTAGTCCTAAAGCTCGTATCTCAATCAAAGAAGACAACAAGTCCACTGGACCCTATTCCCACTGTCCTGCTCCTACGTTGCATTGATCTGCTGCTGCCATGCATAACCAACATCATTAATATGTCATTAGCCTCAGGTCAGGTCCCAGCACCTTTCAAAGAAGCTGTAGTCAGGCCACTTCTCAAGAAAGCTACACTAGACCAAGAGAACTTAAGCAACTACCGCCCAGTTTCCCTTCTACCATTCCTATCAAAGACACTGGAACGGGTCGTGGCAGACCAGCTGAACTCGTATATCGAAACCTCACACCTTGCTAGTAAGTTCCAGTCTGGCTTTAGAGCTAATCACTCCACAGAGTCAGCATTGCTTAGAGTATACAACGACCTACTTAGAAATGCAGACATGGGTAGAGTGTCTCTTCTTGTTTTGCTCGATCTTTCGGCAGCTTTTGATACCATCGATCACAAAGTACTTCTAGAGCGCCTCTCATCTCGCCTGGGCATCACTGGCACTGCTCTGCAGTGGTTCAGGTCCTATCTCAGTGGGAGACTCCAGAGTGTTGACGTGAATGGACAAAGATCATCTGAAGTACCTCTAAAATATGGAGTACCTCAGGGCTCTGTGCTAGGTCCGGTCCTTTTCACCGTTTATACTCTCCCTCTCGCTGATGTGATTGCCAAGCACAATCTAGGCTTTCACTTCTATGCGGATGACACTCAGTTGTACCTTTGCTTTGATCCCTCCCAGCCTTCGAGCACCTCAAATTCTCTCAACTCACTTGCTGCATGCCTTGATGACATCCGATCATGGATGGCAGCAAATTTTCTAAAACTAAACGATGATAAAACTAACTTACTAGTTATGGGCAAACCTAGTGTTATTCAGAAATTGGAAAGGCTGACTTTCAAAATTGGCTCTGCCAGCATATCTCCAGTTGCATCAGCTCGAAATCTAGGTGTCATATTCCAAAGCGACCTCTCGTTAGACGACCACATCAGCTCCACAGTCAAATCAGCCTATTTTCAGCTTCATAACATTGCTAAAATTAGGGCTTGTTTAGATAAGGATACCACGTCCAATTTGGTCCATGCATTCGTGACATCTCGTCTCGACTTCTGCAACTCACTGCTTACTGGCCTACCAGCATGTGCGATCAGGCGATTGCAGCTGGTGCAATACTCTGCAGCTAGGCTTGTCTGTCGTGAGCGTCGCAGTTGCCACATTACTCCACTTCTCGCCGACCTGCACTGGTTACCAGTCAAGCAACGGATTGACTTCAAGGTTTTGTCGCTCACTTTTAGGTCTCTTCATTCTATGGCTCCAGCCTATCTTTCAGAGATACTACCCCATCAGGCAAAGCATCGTACCACTCGCTTTTCGGAATCCAACAGTCTAGAAATACCTCGTACAAACCTTAAATCCTTTGGAGACCGTGCATTTAGCTCGTATGCTCCCACAGCCTGGAACTCCCTCCCGACCTGCATCAGAACATCCCCTGACCTGACCACATTTAAAAGAAACTTAAAAACATACCTATTTAGGACAGCATTTAGTGGGTCCTTGTGATTCGTCCTCGATGTGCTTATGCGTGCTGACACTGTTCATGCTGCCACTAACCACATTTGCATGCTGACCCAGTGCATGTAACCCCTAACCATGTTATTCATTTTGTTTGTTTTTCAAGCATGATTTTACTTACTATTCTATTGCGTATCACTTTGCAGCAAATGTAAAGCGCCTAGAAAGAGATTAAGTTCTCTGAGGGCGCTTTATCAAGTGCAATATTATTATTAAGTGATAGCTACATAGGAGAGTTATGTTTGGCCAACTCAAAGCCCAAGGGGCTTTCGGTATGCATTCGGTAGCCAACGCACTTAACTGCACTCAACAAAGAAAACGCTAGAGACATAGCTGAGTCATTAAGGCAATTGAAGTAGCGAGTAGTGTGGAATAAGCCACTATGAATATCCGGAAAGGGTGGGCCATAGTCGGCAGCAGGATAGTAGATGTTGCTTCGCCATAATTGTGGAGCTGAGCTCCACAGCCTAGGACTTGCAGACTATCGCATCAGTCGCTAATAGTTTTTAAGGGGAGGGAGGAGACATTTTACTTGCATTGTCCGTAGAAGACCACAGGGCACTAAAAGGCACAGTATTTTGAAGAATTTCAGCTAGGCAATAATGAGCCAAGGATTGGCGGCCCTTGTGTGTCAGTGTACGAAGTTCTCTCTGTATTCCTTTATCAACCAGAAGTCATCCAAGCTCTTCCAGAAAAGAAGACACTTGGTCAAACCTGTGAGATTCGTGAACTAGTTCTGTGACGGTATTAATACTAGATAAAATGACCCAAGGGCTTAATCGCTAGCTCACACAAAACCAAATTGCAGTTACATAGCCGAAAAAGAACTACAGAGCTATTTAAATTTCTTGCAATCAATCGCTGTTGACTGTCTCCATCCTTCGTTCGGGGTATCTCAGCAATGCTGTGTAGCTGAAAGTAGGCATACTTGCATCTGTCATGGCATTAGCATACCAAGAAAGAATCACATATATTCATTAAATTCTGTAATTAATATATGCTTTTTTAATTTCTTTTGAAGTGTCGTCAATTCAGGTACGTCGTGAGCGCTTCTCTGGCCAAGGTTATGGGCTCGAGCCTCGTGGAGTATGTGACGCACCTGAATAGAGATTAATTTATTGTATGGCACGATGCAAATTAATTATATTATTATCTATATTTTACGCAAGTCGGAGGTGATATTCAGGTTTTAGGATAATACGAAACGTTGGAGTGGTCTCCAAAGGATTTGAGATTCGCATGCTGTATAAGTAAACGGTTAAATTTTGAAAAGAGATTGGTACGATACTTAGCCTGATGGGGGAAGATCTGATAGGTTGGCTGGAGCCAAAGAATAAAAAAACCTAGAAGTGATAGACAAGAACCTGGAAGTCAATGTGTTGCTTGACTGGCAGCCAGTGCAGGTCGGTGAGAAGTACTAATAGCGAGATGTGGCAACTGCAACGCTAACGAGAGGCAAGATTAGCTGTAGAGGTTTTCACAGGCTGTAATCGGCTGCTCTTTGCACAGGTTGATAATCCAGAAATAAAAGAGTTATAGAAGTCAAGACTTAATTAAAAAAATTCACGGACCAATTTAGATGTGGTATCCCTGCCAATGGGAGCTAAATTTTGGCAATGTTATTAAGCTGAAAGTAAGCAGACTTGACAGTGTAGCAGATGTGGTCGCATTTGAAAGGTCATTTGAAACAAGCCACCTAGATTTGGTGCAGCTACAACAGGAAAGGTGGTGACAGAATCGATTTTGAGCATCACAGGTCCAAATTTTGGAAAAAAGTTGTTGCCCATAACCAGTAAGTAGGCTTTATTATCATTCAAATTTTTAAACGTTTGCTGCCATCCATGGGTAGATTTTATCAATAGATGTAGCAAGGCAGTTGAGAGAATGTGACTTGCAGCAGGGCTGGGAGGAATGAATGAAAACATGCAACTGGAACCATTGAAGTTGAAACATCCACTGCCCTGGTTTGACCCAGTGGTTAAGGTGCTTGTCCCGAGCAAGGTCTGGCCGAGGTCGTGGGGTCGAACCCCATGGCATCTGTGAAGCACCTGAAGAAAGACTAATGTCTCTTAGGACGCTGTACACATGATTTGTATTTTTATCAACAAGAGGGTGTTTTATAACCGAGAAAAGAAAGGTATCTAGCACAGAGCCTTGAGGTACACCATATTTCAGAGATTCCTCGGACGATCTGTGTCCGTTCGGATGATTATGTGATATAATGTAATGTATCTCCGTCAGTAACTCCACAAAGTCATAAAGATCATGTTGGCGTTACGCAGGAGAGTTTTTTATAGAGCACTCACAGCCTAAGCGGCTTTCGGTACGCATTCGGTAGCCAACAGACTTCGTCTCACGCAGCAAAGAGAAAGTGGCAAGCATAGCAGAGATAGGAGAGCAGTTGAGGTAGTGAGTAGCATAGAAGTAGCAGTTCAGGACCGCTGAAAAAGATGTGCCATAGTCGGCAGTTGGAGAGTAGATGTCGTTGCGTAAGAATTTTGGAAGCGAGTTCCCCAGTCTAGGACCTGCAGAGCTAAAGCTTCTGTCGCCAACTGTCTTACTCTACAGTCTTCCAGTGTGATTGGACCTGAACAATGGCAATTCAATGCCAGTGATACCCAGGCGAGATGAGAGGCGCCAAGAAGGACTTCGTGATCGATTGTATCAAAAGCTGCTGAAAGATCGAGTAAGACAAGCAGATATATTGACATATGTCAGCATTCCGAATGAGGTTGTTATACAGCTGAGGCACTGCAGATTCTGCGAAGTGATTTGCTCAAAAACCAGACAGGAACTTACTGGCTATTTTGAGTTTTCCCTTATGTGAGATCAGATCAGCTGGTCCACCACTACTCAATCCAGTGTCGATGATAGGAACCATACAAAAGAATAGGCGGAAATTTCTCAAGTTCTCTTGATCTAGTTTTACTTTCTGGAGTAGTGGGCTGACTAAAGACTTTTTGTCTCACCAGAGGTCACTAGTTGCATCCTGGAACGGACACTGAGGTGCTGCAATGAATTTAAGAACGGGATGTTCAGAGGATGCTGCCATCCTAGGGATGAACTTTCTGATCTCGTCTATCTCGTTTAAGAAGCTTGAGAAGCGATCAACTAGATCATCACGAGGATTCTAGGTAAGGAGCGAACCCAGGCGTGGTTAAGTAAGTTGTTCGTCATCGAAGTCATCATTTCTAGATAGCCAAAGTTTGCCTCAACAAGCTTTTTATTGAAGCTACACTTAACCTTGGCTATGATCAATTGGCGTGAACTACAGTAGTTCTCATATTCATGCCGATGGACAGTAGGTCACGATCTTGTGTATGCTTTCTTAGAACGTTTAGTAGACTTATCTAGTTATCTAGTTTAATGTTCGTGGTAAACCAAAGGCCGCATGAGCGAAGGCTCGCAGTGCGATAAATTAGAGATGCAACGTATTCAGCATGTCAGCAAGTGTTGTGTCGAAGCAAGCTACCAAGGATAACAGTTCGGAAGCTGAATTCAGCAGTCAAGGCGTAGCAAGTATTTTCGCACATACAGGATTAATGTCAAGGGTCATGAGGTTTCGCGATTGACAGGTTATGTTAGTAGATGATGAGGACACTCGTTGTAGAATGAGTGAGACTGACACCTTGTCAGAGAAACAGAATATGGTAAATGTTTTCGATGACAAAGTATGGTGCAACGAGAAATTTTTTTGAGTGTGAGACCCTTGATTTTAGTAGGTCAGTGCACTTGGGTCACACAAGATAACGAATCAGTCAGTGCACGAAAGTCGGTGCTGAAGGGTTCATGTTATTTAACAAAATTAATTTTTAAATCACTCACATTGACGAAAGATTTATTTCATCCAAATAGAATCAAAATTAGATCAGATGAATTTGAAGCAATAGAGGACTTGGTACGTCGGGAGAGGTAGACTGCTGCCACCAGGGGTAGCTTGTTGTCGGATGAAATCAAGACAATAGATTCAAAGGACTGCTTTAAGAGTACTGCAAAATGCTTGAAATTGAAGGACGAGTGTGCAATAGTATCGAATCTAGCTGAGTTAATCTAGAGGTTTGAAGAAAAGAAAAACCTATTTGTGGTACCATCGCTAATTTTTTTGGGTGGTTTATAGACTTTTGACAAATTTCGGTCAAGGCAAGCAGGTCGATGTTTTGTTTTTAAATAATGTCACTTATTAATCGCGGTTTATTGTGTGTTGAGCTAAGATTCCAAAGAAAAGTGGTAAACAGTTTTGGTGCAGGAGCTATGGCAAGCCTGGTGACCATCAAGTTAGAGAGATTCACAGCAATTGTTGAGGGAAAACACACTGAGTGGTTCTAAACAATGTTAATAATACTAAATGAGTGGATTCTCAGCTCGAAGCCACGCCTCAGATCACGGGTGATTTTATTTGCTAATGCGTAATCCCCACGGACTTTAGCAACAGAAATACCATCTATGAATGCATTTGAATGACTACAGTAAAGTGAAAATAGTTAAACATGATCGCCACTAAAATGCAGGTTACTAGCCATTGGTGAATCTAACTGCACTGACGTGGCAGAGCCAACCCTAAGCGCCTAGCGGTTACATGTCCATAGACACGTAATACGTAATTTATTACACTCAATAGTCAAACAAAACAAGAGAAGCTTTAAACAGGTCTTGGCTGTACATGTTTCCTTGTGCGATGATTGTAAGAACTTTGGTTTTCGGGTGGGAATCCTTCAACGGACAAGAAATGCGATTAGCGCTTTGTGTCGGGATACTATAATAATAGCTGATAAAGCGGTGCTAGGGGAGTGACATTTCTGTCATTTTTACAGCTCAGCATGTTTTTAATTTCACTGAGAAGAGCAGTTTCAGTGGAGTGTTGTCTCTTAAATCCCGACAGAAATCGTGTTTACAATTCATGCTTGTCAAGGTGTGTTCCAGGCTGCTTAGCGACAGTATTTTCAAAAGGTTTGACATAAAAGAAAGAGGGGAAAGTGGGAGATAGCTAACTTGAATATCTAAACAAAATTCAGGCTTTTCGAGTGCTAATTTGTCGTCTAAAGGTGGCCAATTGGAAGAATTTAGGTTCAACCCTGCTACCAAGAGAAGCATTACAAAATCTCTTTTATAGGCTGAGCTGCTTTTGTCTGCCCATGAATACTAAGACGGATGGTACAAGGTCTTCAGGAGAATAGCTCTTTTTACTAGATTTTATCAAGGTAGACACACCTAATGCAGAAACTTCTTAAAATCTCTTGAGGAGGGTAAAATGAATCAACTTAATAATCACTTCAATCGGGGAACTTTATGGAAGCACGAATGTCAGCAATTGTTTCAAAGAAAAGGGCTTAAAATTGTCAGCTGAGCCGTTTATATCTACATAACCAAACCTATCTGAATTTTCTAGCCAATTTTTCACTCTCTTATAAGTCACTTATTATACTTGGTAGTATTTTAGTTTCGGAGTTAAAAAAGCCTGGCCTTTCTGAGCTTCTAGGTTTGCACTTAAAGGAAGACTCTTCAATTTGCTAGATGGTCGTCAGAGTAGACCCAGACTTTTTAAAGCTGCGTTTAAGCTTGTGCTTAACACGGCAAGGCTTTTGGAAAAGTAAATAAGCTTAACATTTAAAAAATTGACTTTACCAGTATATCTCTTGTTGCAGGTAACCAGACGAAAGCGCATCAAATAAATTGCCTCGTGACACAAGCGCGAAGGATAACAGAGCGCCAAAAGAAGCGTGCAAAAAATTAATTAGAGGAATGCTAGTTTACATAATTATTCACAACTATACTATGAGAGAGAACACTTGCATACGCGAAATCACCTTTTGGCTCATCCACAACGAACTGCTGCTCCAGTTGCAGCCTCCTCGTGCCCTCATGTCATGTATGGACGATCAATAAGCTGCTATATTTCTCTGCTTAAAGACCGTTGGCGAGAGAAGCTTTGCTCTGCAGTTCCCAGACTGTGGAGTTCGCTTCCACAGTTCTTACGCAACGACAAAAGTTCTCCTGCTTCCGACTATGTCTCATTCTTTTCAGCGGTCCTGAGCAGCTTGCTGCTTCCATGCTACTCACTACCTTAACTGCTCTCCTGACTCTGCTATGCCTCCTAATTTCTTTTTGTTGAGTGAGATGAAGTATGTTGGCTACCGAATGCATACCGATGACGCTTAGGCTGGTAGTGGGCTATACAAACTCTCCTGCGTAACGCCCACATAGTCTTTATGGCATTGAGGAGTTACAGGCAGAGATACTACACATTACAGTTTAGGCCAGCTTTTAAATGTTTCAAAATAATATAAAAGTATTGACAGAGTTAATGCAGCCTCATGATGTCAACTTAATTTTAATTAAATGCTCAGTTTGCATGCTTCCTTGAAAGTAATCTCCAACTAAAACAGTTTTGAGGTATATTGTAGATGTTTTGAGCCCGATATAGCCGGTCTTACGAACAGCTGTGGTAATATAATAACAATAATAATAATCCGTGTGTATAGTGCACTAACATAGCTGAAATTCTCTCTATGCACTTTACATTCGATGCACATAAAGCATTGCCAAATGTTTGGTGGTAGCACCCGCAAGTAGCAGGCAGAGTGTTAGCAGGTACATGCACACTAAGGACGAATCACAAAGACCCACCAAATGCAAGGGCATAAGCAGGAGGGATTTAAGATTTTTTCAATGTCGTCATGTCAGGGTACGTTGCGACCTGCTTTTATAGTGAGTTCCGGTAATAACAATAATAATAATATCGATACACTTGATAAAGAGGCCTCGGGGAATTCGGTCTCTTTCTAGGTGGTTTACATTTGCTGCAAAGTAAACACAATTGAATGGTGAGTGGTATCATGCTTGATAAAAAACGTTAGTAACATGATTAGGAGCGACATGCGGAGGGTCAGCATGCAATTGCGGTTAGTGGCAGCACGCAGCGGTCTCAGTACGCATAAGCACATAATGATCATAATAACACATTTGATGAAGCGCCCTTGGAGAACTCGATCTCTTTCTAGGCGCTTTAAATCCGATGCAAATGACGGTACTCTCCGATCCCACCGCTATTTCCACAGTACAAGTTCAAACACTAATTTTTGTATTTAAAATTATGCAGAATGTTGCAATGGGTTTACGAAAAAAATTTCAAGCAATGTTGGATTTGCGTGCTTCTGGTATGTCGTCGAATAAATCTAGTCAACCAGCATAGTAACAAATTGAAAATGTGACAAATCTGCCATTTCAAAATAGGCCTCGTGCGACGGCGGTTGTAACTTTTTTACATTATAGAAAACGGTGGTAAGGGTATGGCTTTAAAATTTTATGCCATAGTATTACCACAATTTAATGCAATGGCTACCATAGCTCAGGCAGCTCTGCCTTTTTGAACTTCGATACAGCTACTATTCAAACAGTTGGCATCGCCGAACTGCGGTTTGTATTACCTATTCAACTGGTCTGTTTAGAATCATTTTTCTATCATTACTTATTAAATTCCAAAATGCATTACATATTGTTATTTATGGTGTTTTTAGCTGCAATTTTTAACGTAAGGTTTGACAGATTTTCTTCACCGAAAATCGGGTTCACTTTAAGGTTAAAGATTATGTATAGTGCTATGGATTTTTATTATGTTTACTTTTTACAGTCACTGAATGACATCAATGCTTTGCGTTATTTTTTTTAAAGCAATAAGCCATTTAGTTGGTTTATATATTTGCTGAAATTAACTTGCATATTTTTAATTTACAAAGCCAAGGAGTGTAATTATTCTTCGAATATATTTTGCTACATTTACGGGTGATCCTCGACAAAGGATCAGCTGATGCCAATAACTAAATTCATCAAACCGTGCTATTAAACCTCATTTTGATGTTAAGTGCGATACCAGGATAAGACATGGGCACCACCGCATAAGGAGTGCTAGCTATGCATAGCAAATTTGAGGTGATGGTTTAAAGGCCAGAGAAAATGCATGCCATTTGGAGTATCGATGATTTAGAAAGATACAATTGACCATGTTTCGGATTGTTATTTCTGAGCCACTAGCATGCAGGGCTCCACAAGAAGAATAAGCATACAATTTCAAATCCAAATCTATCTTCAGATATGTGACCTGGACCACACAATTATGAGCTTGGAGTTACCGTTCCACATGCTACGCTTGATGATGAATTTATGAAAGTGAATCCCGTTCAAATGAAGGTTACGTTAATGAAAACTATACTGCTTTTGATGTTCCAACAACTAGACTAAAGTCGCAATCTGAGAGGCCTTAACCTGCCAAAACAGTCAACTGAACTCATCAGTTCTTGATTAAAAGAAAAAAATTATCTTTCACATAGTACGACATTTCCGTGGTATATACTTCATGAAAGCGAGTTTCCTCCTTTCTATTCAACCAATGATTGCCAAGTATATTGTAGCAACGACGAAGGTCTTGTTAACCAAATAGAAAATTGCAATGTTCCAATTGAGTAGAGACTTTTCAGTGATTTATCGGGTCGCATTTTAAATGGAGATTTACTCCACGAAAGAAAACAACTTTCGTCTTTGCTTATTCCATACTCTGTATAAATACAAAAGGCTTAATGAAACACGAACAAGCTTCTCAGTGAAATAAAAAATGATAAAAATGAGTAGCATCAGTGCGGCAATTTAAATGTTGCTACCCTTCCAATAGGAATTTATGTTTGCAAATTATCCATGATTTCATGTTTGTGGTATAGTTGCGCTAATGTTCTGCATTAAAGAAAGAAAGACTGATCAGAGCGAACATGTGGTGTGCTTGGAGTAACACCATCTGAGAACCTCCTTTGTATACACAAACAAAATGCTACTTTCTCAATTGCATGTAAAGACTGGACTAATTACAAACACGTTCAGGCTCTAAACCTAGACGGCGACACCTTAAAGGAATATAAAAAAGTGCTTCCTCAAATTAGCAAGACGGTGATCAAAGCTGGCATTTCTATTGGCCGCGGATTAGAGTATTATTCAAATATACATAAGTGTTATGAAATGTGGCTTGGTTAGAGTTGCAGGAATAAAATTAAATTATGTCTGTGTAGAGATCTTTATCGGCAATCACGAGCCTACTGACTACGCCCAAATCAATGAGAATGCGATTAATTATTATGCGGCGCTAGACAGCAGAACGAGTGTTGAGTTGCTTTTTCTAAATTCTCACCTAAACTATTTCTTATCAAACTTTGGAGTCAGAGAATAACAGGATGCGAAGTTCCATCAGGCCATAAGTAAAAAAGAGCGTAAATATGGAGGCCGCTGGAACTTTAACATGGTTTGATTATTGACGGATCCTAAAGGCTTCAATCCATCTGCTGAACATTGTAGGATATTGAGAAAATAAAATTTAAAAGCATTTTACTAAATGACAGAAGATTTTTGCTTAAATTGTGCATAATCCAGGTAATACTAGTAAAAAAGATTGTTTAGACCATGCGTATTGCAAGCAAAAGTAATCTAAAATAAAATTGTTAATTAAAAAAATGCTCCTTAAAACGTGTTACATATTCTGGAAAAGCATCCCACAATTTCCTTGAATCAGATATTAGATTGAAAACAAATGACAGCAATTTTTATTTTATGCCATTGTTATGAAAAATATCGTTCTTGATTTACCCACCATATTTTATGCGACCAAGCTAATTCCTTCTATTGCTACAACCTCTGATGGCTCACGCCATTGGTGGCCATTGTATAAGAACACGCCGTCCACTATAGTGAAACTAGGTGGGTAAAGTAAAAACACTTTTATCTATAATGTGGCATCTAAAACATTGGTTTGCAGCATGTATTGTGAAAATGGAAGCAGTATCGCCGTTGGAATATGTATGAAAGCTCGCAGGTTCGGGCAATAGCAGGCTATTGCATGAGAAAGCCCATGTGATACCCAGTGAAACTTCGTTTGTATACCGGTAAACGTTCTTCTTTAAATTAGTATTGAAACCATAGATATGAAACACATGTTTTAGAAATTGCAGCTGCGTCAAAATTTGAATATGTAGGGACTTTGGCAGGCCTGGGTCACTAGAGTTCATAGTTTCTTGCAGCGATGGCTCATTAGGTAAGATGGCTGCTTTTCAATACCTCAGACCCGAGTTCGTGGGTTCGAATCTATGGTGTGTTATCCTTTATCGCCACCGCAAGAGGTTGTGATAGCCATAAAGGCTCTTCTGTTGCTATGTAACAGAGGCTGTTAAATCAGCTGGCATAATTATCATAGCTTGAGATCGTTCAAGCACTGTCTCACAAAAATTGGGTAAATTAAACTGGATTACTTCTTGCTATCTATGGCAATACAAACCGCAGTCTTTTGAAGCTTTTAAATGGAATGTCAACTGTATCGCAGTATTGCTACTTTAATCTACCATCTGGGCATAGCCATCATATGCTATAGCCCGAGATTCTAAAAGAGAAACCCCTCTAAATTTGGTGGGTAAACCTTGGACACTGTTCTCTGTCATGTGGAATCACAACCGAATTTTCTCGGAGATTCTTCTGCATAAATGGCAGCTGTGTCGCCGTTACAGTGTGTTTAAAGGTTCGCTGACAATGTTTAATTGACGAAGTATGAGAAACCACAAACAATTGCCTGAAATTTGGTGGGTATTATAATTAACCATTTCCTATAATTGTGTAGCGATGGCACCAAATAAACCAATGGAATTAGGACAGCTATTATATGCGATTATGCGATAATAGGATAGTTTATTTCTGAGGCCGTGTATAAAGCTAGAGCACTAAGATGGGGTTGGTCAAGATTTGAGACTCGGGGCATTCGTTCAGCACTTAAAAGTAACTAGCCGCACTTAAAGGTTCAGGCATCACCAGTAATGGTCGAGCGTCGACTGTGACTAGCACAGTTAGGAGCTCAATGTTTATGGCTTAGTTGTAACCTGAGGTAGTAGCCGTACACCAAATTTGGAACAATGAAGAATTAAAGCTGCCAGGTTCTTATTTTGAAGTGGGAGTGGTATTGCAGTTACTCGTAGGACCTAAAAAAACCTGCAGTTTCAAAATAAACTATAGATCTGCAAGTCGACTTCTTAGCTGTCTGCCAATGTATATGTCTTGCTAGTAGTTGACCAGTTGTACCATTAGGTGAAGGCAGTCCTTGGCCAATTTTAAGAAAGTGACAGGAACATCCGCTATAGAATTGGATCTTGTAGTTAAAATTACTATGAAATGCCCTCGCAGACTGTTGACGTTTAAGTATTTAGTTCCAAGGTTACAATTTTGAGCTTTGCCTGAAAGATCAGGTCCGAGATCAAACAAGTACCCAATTAGTTTCGAGCAGGTAAATATGGATGAACAGATAATAATAATAATAGTAATAATAATAATAATAATAATAATGTATTTGACAAAGTGCCCTCAGAGAACTTAATCTCTTTCCAGGCGCTTTACATTTGCTGCAAAGAGAAATGCAATTGAATGGTAAGTAAAATCATGCTTGAAAAACAAACAAAATGAATTAACATGGTTAAGGGTGACATGCACAGGGTCAGCATGCAAATGTGGTAAGTGGCAGCATGCACAGTGTCAGCACCCATAAGCACGTGAAGTACGAATTACAGGGACCCACTAAATGCTGTGCTAAATAGGTGTGTTTTAAGTTACTTTTAAACGTGGTCAGGTCAGGGGATGTTCTGACGCAGGTCGGGAAGGAGTTCCAGGCTTTGGGAGCATACGAACTAAATGCACGGTCTCCAATGGATTTAAGGTTTGTACCAGGTATTTGTAGACTGTTGGATTCCGAAAAGCGGGTGGTACGATGCATGGCCTGATGGGGGGTATGTCGGAGAGATAGGCTGGAGCCATAGAATGGAGGGACCTAAAAGTGAACGACAAAACCTTGAAATAAATCCGTTGCTTGACTGGTAGCTAGTACAGGTCGGCGAGAAGTGGTGTAATGTGGCAACTGAGACGCTCACGACAGACAAGCCTAACTGCCGAGTTTTACACCAGCTGCAATCGCCTGATTGCACATGCTGGTAGGCCAGTAAGCCGTGAGGTGCAGATGTCGAGACGAGATTTCACGAATGCACGGACCAACTTGGACGACAGGAGATATGCTGGCAGAGCCAATTTTGAGAGACAGCCTTTCCAATCTCTGAATCACACTGGGTTTGCCCATAACTAGTAAGTTAGTTTTGTCATCGTTTAGCTTTAGAAAATTTGCTGCCATCCATGTGAGGATGTCATCAATGCATGCAGCAAGTGAGTTTAGAGAATTTGAGGTGCTCGTAGGCTGAGAGGGATCAAAGCAAAGGTACAAATTGATTGCAGTAGATTGCAGAAGATTGCTGTATTGACATGTGCTTTTTACCATTAACTGCAATGCAGTGACCGAGAGCTGGCATTTTCAATGGAATTTCCTGGGTGAGCCAAAATATAGTATACACGAACAGGAAACCTTAATGGAAGCGTCACCTAGCATCGTCCGGTCCATTATTTATGGACCGTAATGGATATCTGTATTTTCCTAGGCTGGTGCAGTTGACTGTCGCTCATTGCTCTCGCATGCACGTTCAAGATCGGTTGATAGGACGCGGTTGCACTTTTAATACAGCACACTGTTACGCAAGAAAAATTGGATCATCTCACAAAAGCTTTGTTTGCAATTGTGACAGACCATCATAGATTGCTGTAGACTGTCAGGCAATTGCCGTCGATTCCCATAGATTGCCCAAGGTTGAACGCGAAAAGGACAACATGTGAGCCCACACTGAGAGTTATCTAGTAGGATAATTACCACTTCAAACAACCAATTTCCAGCAAATTTGAACCTTATTGCTCCAGAGATCGGGCCATCGGCATCGATTGCCGTGCATTGCCCACGATTGTGCCTTTGTCGATTGCATGAAAAGATGTGACTCCAATTTTAATGCAGTCTTGTTCAATACGCAAGAAAAGTTGGAGCTTCGCTCAGCAACTGTGGGTGCATTTGTAATTATCCGTTATGGATTGGCGTCTTTCCCCCCCCCCCGGTCGTTGCCATCAATTACCGTGGTTTGCCGTCGATTGAAGGCGAATCATAGGTGAAAATTATGCTAGCAAACGGGTAGATGTTGAGTGGAAGGAGAGTTGCAGTTTATTGCAGCCAATTTTGTCAATTTTCCACGGATTTCGCTTTTGACCCCTACCATAGCTGTCGTTTGCCGTGTATTATAGAGAGTTAACAAAAAAGCATCTTAAAAGTTCCACGGTTGTACTTGGACGTGGTGGAATGTTATATGTAATGACATTTGAGGTTTCCGCACAGCCAATTTATCTTTCATTCGTCGGGAACAGGAGTATTGGCCCAGGACATTGCTGTCGATTGCAGTTCATTGCACGCGATTTTACCTGAGCGATTGGTTGAAAGGATTTAATTGCACTTTAAACACTGTGGGCTGTGACAGGTAAGATATATCTGTTCTTGGACCAGTCACTTTCCAGTAGTTTGGGAAGGACTATAATGCATTGCCGTATTTGCCCGGGCCATTGTCGTCTGGTTTTATTCATTGCCCAAGATCAAACGGTCAGAGCTGGTTGAAAGGGTTGAAAGTATGTTTGCACGCAGTGACATGTTACGCGGAATGAGAATTTAAGCTTGGTGTTACCGATGTCTCATCGACTTGCCACGGATTTCGGCCTCGGTCCCGGCCAATGCTGTCAATTGCGTGTATTGTTGACAAAAAACGTGCAAAATTGCTCGATAGTCCTACGATTTCACGTTTAGCACATAACATCTGAAATGCAAAGCCTATCGGCACTTCGTGCAGCCAATTTAGTTTCAACATGCCACAGATTGCAGTGGATTGCTGCTTCGAGCTGAGCCGTTGCCTTGGGTTGCCCGAGACTGTACGAGCGCAATTACTTAAACTGATGTGGTTGACTTTAAACAGTGTGCTTTGTAACGTGAATTAAAAAGTGAAGCATTGCGAAAACAATTTCGGCGATTGAAGCTGGTGCAAAACTCGGCAGTTAGGCTTGTCTGTCGTGAGCTTCGCAGTTGCCACATTACACCACTTCTCGCCGACCTGCACTGGCTACCAGTCAAGCAACGGATTGACTTCAAGTTTTTGTCGTTCACTTTTAGGTCACCTTATTCTTTGGTTCCAGCAATCTCCCAGATATACTCCCCCATCAGGCCAAGCATCGTACCGGCCGCTTTTTGGAATCCAGCAGTCTACACATACCTCGTATAAACCTTTAATCCTTTGGAGACCGTGCATTGAGTTAGTATGCTCCCAAAGCCTGGAACACCCTCCCGAGCTGCGTCACAACATCCCCTGACCTGACTACATTTACAAGAACTTAAAAACACCTATTTAGGACTGCATTTAGTGGGTACCTGTGATTCTTCCTTCTTGTGCTTATGCGTGCTAACACTGTGCATGCTGCCACTAACCACATTTGCATGCTGACCCTGTGCATGTCACCCCTAACCAGGTTGTTCATTTTGTTTGTTTATCAAGCATGATATTACTCACCATTCAATGGCATTTCCCTATGCAGCAAATGTAAAGTGCCTATCGAGAGATTGAGTCCTCTGAGGGCGCTTTATCAGGTGCATTATTATTATTACTACTGCAGTGCATTTTGCATCAGATTGCTGTAAATTGAGGTAATAGCCTGGGCCATTGTAGTCAATTGCAGTGCATTGCTGCCGAATGATCAAGGCGATTGTTGTGAAATTGCAGAATCACTCAATAACAAAAAATTAGAGCAACGTACAATCACTGTTAGAGCTTAAAGTGTACGTATTCTGGTCGTCTTTTGGCGGGTTGTGGTAAATTCACGTACTGGCCCGGGCAGTTGCAGTCGATTGCAGTGCATGTCTGCGGAGTGGCTGAGGCAATTATAGAGAAGGGCTGCGAGTACAAAATAACCGAAGATTAGAGCAGCATGCTATAATGATTAGAGCTTGTAGTGTACGTGTTCTGGTCGCTGTGTAGCAGGTTGCAGTGGATTATGCCTGATTGTGGTGGATTGAGGTATGGGACAAGTTCGTTGCAGTCGATTGCAACTCATTGTATGTGAACAAGTGTGCAAAATGAAGCAAAGTTTTTTGGATGCACTTTGAACTGAGTCTAAACCTATATGCAATGTCAATAAGAGCTTTGCGATGGCTATTTGAGGATTATTTGCAGTGGAATAGAGTGGATTGGTGTAGCTTTCCAGGTCATTTCAGACGATTGCAGTCCGTTGCACCAGTGTAAGGTTGCACACTTGTTATCTTTTACGTGGTTGTGCACACAGCACGGTGCATTTTAATATGGAATACAAACTGGAGACCGGCGCAAGGTATTGAAATTTTTCACGTTGTGGATTTTGCCGATTGAATTGGATTGTGTATTGGCCCGGGCTTCTACCGTTGATAGCAGGGCATTGCACAAGAACGGTTGAGCCCATGCAAGTGAAAATTTTGCAATTCTATTTCCGTAGAGTGTGCTGTCAAATGCAATCAAAAAAGGAGCTTTTCGATCGGGATTTCTTTTATTGCATGGTGGAATGCAGTGGATTGTGGTGGATTATGGTATTGGCCTAGGCTACTATTATCTCATTTCAGCGGACCTTGTACAAAAGCTTGAGCGGAATCTCGCGAAATTTTCTGGGTACATTGTATGTGTAGCGTAGTTTGATATTCCAAACTTTTAGGAGCTTGTGCATCTGATTTGTGGTGAATTTGACGGGAACTACAATGGATTTCGGTACATGAGTCCAGCGTTAAAGCTCATTTGCATAAGTGGGCGTTTGCGAAGCAAAATAAAATTTGGTGGAAAGATTACTTCGAACGTATACTACAATATTAGCGCAGAAAGTGAGTTCGGCAATGCTTAGGTCTGGTCGTTGCTAGCCTAATTCGAGTGGATTATGGTGGATTGGCCTAATTCGTCGAACTCGAGTTTGCCAGGCTCTTGGAAGGCATTGGTTGGGCTATACAGCCTGCACGTGGCAGGGTCGGCAGCTGCCTGGCCACGGAGAGATTAGCCACCCACAGTCACTTCCTGACCGCGAGTCTTAGCTAGTCGTTAGGCGCTTGGCGGTTGATGAGCAGAGAAAGCATAGAAGTGCTGCTGGCAGTGGTGCTGCTAAGAGCAGAGCAGCACTCGGGACAGCTATCAGCTGCCGCCTGTGCCGCCCCCGGAAGCAGAGACCGTTCGCCGTGCTGAGTCACGGCCGGCAATACTGCATGCAATTGCAGGCAGACACAACCTGGTTCTGGGCTTCCTAATTGGAGCTCTTACGGCCACTGCCTTCAACTGCATGTCGGCAGGCCGAGCCCAACCCCCCCCCCCCCGCTTTCCGGCGTTCTGGTTCTCAAGCTGGACTTGGTTATCGACAACGGCACCCAAAAGGTAATTGTTGGTGTGACAGTGCCGTTCGACGGCAGTGAGGATGCTCTGATTATGGCGGCCCGGAACAAGACCGAAAATTATGCAGCCATTGCCCGATCTTTCCCGACCGCTGGCTACAGGTCGGCAGTGATGAGGCCCTCCGTGTTCAGGTGCTTTCGGCGGCTGGCGGCCAAGCAATGTACCGCGTTGGCGACCTCGGCATCCCAGGTTCGGAGAGGAATGCATTGAGGCAGCACTTCGTCTCCGACGCCATTACCGGCTCGGAAACCATGTGATTCCCGTTCTTGAATTGAGAGGCCCAGGTAGCACTGACAGATGTTAGTATGCTTCTCAACCCTACTGCCTCCTGCAGAGCAGTACTAACGACCAGACAAAAGTACATCACTCGCATGGCCAACTGCTTAACTCGGTAGCACACCACTATTAAACGAAGCCACTCACTCAGCTTCATTATTCAAAAATTTCAGCCAACTAATTCCTCTAGAACCATTTTAAGCACGATCTAAAGATTGGCAACTTTCCCGACTTCAAGTCAGAAGCCGGTATAAGCCGATTGCTAAATGCAGGTGTCTGAGAATCAAATCCTGCACTCATATCTAGGTAAATCCTAAGCCGCCATACCAATGAATCATTGAAGCATGGCTAACGGCTTGGAGCATCAGAGCAAATATGTGCAGCTATGCTGAAAGTAAGGAAACGTAGAACTAATGAAAAGACCCAAACTAGCTCAACATAATGAGTCAGTGTCAATTTCAATCATTAATACAATTCAAAGACGGTAAGGGCCGCAATACCAGCCAGAGAAGATTGTCTGCTGAAGCACTCGAGACCGACAACCGGCAAGCCATCCATGTAGTTTGGTCGCACAGCAGAGAGCCAGCCGATACCCAACACCAAAAGTTTATTCCCACTGCACAGAGCCCAAGAGTGCACGGCTCCCCTAGGCCCCTGTCAGACGACTGCCCCAGTTTCCTGGTCGACTCCGATGATTCGTCGACCACAACTATGCGCCGGCCGACCCTGGTGGTGAATCCACTATCTGGCCACCAGCTGGTTACAGGCCTGTGTCAATACCAAATCACAGGCAGACCACAGCAGTGCACTGGCCCCTCTCGGTGGTGCTTCTAACAGCTCACCAGTGGCTTATCAGAGGAGCCTGCATACAATCCATACATAAGAACTACAATCCATACTCAACTTTAACCTGTTTTAACTGTGATACTTACTTATGTAGTCGCGATTCAGGCTGTATAGGCTTAGAGTACAGCTTCACTGCTTTTGAAATCGGAACAAGCATTTTAGAATGGACTAATATCCCATAAGCCATGGTCACTTTCTGGCTGCTGTGCTTTTTCTTAGCCTATGGGCAAGGTGCTTACACTTTACTTCGTAGGTTGTGGGTTCGAGTAGTGCAACGGTTGAGATCATGAAGTAGAATGGCATACCCCAGCCTAAGGTAGCTCGGCTCCTAAAAGTTGCTTACTGCTGGTACTAGGTGGGGGGATCCTTCCCTACATTGGCTAGCCAATTGAAGCTCAGCATCCCTGAACCTCAGACAATGGAAGTTCCTCCTCGATTTTAAGGTCTGCACTGGAATTAATTACTAGACGTTGCTAAGTTTGTTTAGGTACACGTGCTCAAAGTCGTTTGCTTTTTAACACGACTCGCTCAGTCACTTGAGCAACATTAGGTAGCAGAGAACGATCGAATACGTGAGAATCCCGATCTGAAAACCGGCTGAATCTGATATCCCGATCTGAAAACCGGCTAGACGGGTTTTAAGCACGGGGTATTTACAGGCGAGCTTATACTTTTGTCATGGTTAAATTATTTCGAGCGAGTGGTGGCTCCGCATATTGACCTGCTTTTTCCGGAATTCGGCCGGGGCACAACTCCCCGTCCCTCGGCCAGCACTCGACATTCCCATTAAGCTTTATACAGAACAGTCTGCGGATAAACAGATAATTATGAGCTGTTTCGCCGCCAGTTCATGTGGCTGTGCACTCCCTTGACCAAAGGAGAGGTAGAATTTGTGGTTCATAGCTTTCGGCTCAAGCAGGAGAAGTTTGGCGCAAGCAACTTGGTCTCACCGTTGATCCGAGCCATAGGCCACTTGAAACCGTTAGCACAGCCTATTCCACCGGTTGGCTTCTATACCCCCTGAGGACGCGATAATGCGACCGCTTATGCCTTGCTGATTATGGCCGAGTGAGAGATTGATCAGAAGCGGCAGCGGAGCATGAAGTGGCAGCGGAGCTGGAGGCGGAGCATGAAGCGGCAGTGGAGCTGGAGGCGGAGCATGAAGCGGCAGCGGAGCTAGAGGCGGAGCATGAAGCGGCAGCGGAACTGGAGGCGGAGCATGAAGCGGCAGCGGAACTGGAGGCAGCGGCGAAGCATGAAGCGGCAGCGGAACTGGAGGCGGAGCGTGAAGTGGCAGTGGAGCTGGAGGTGGCTGAGCTGGAGGCAGCAGAATGGGAGAAGATCGGCTGGAGGATCAACGCCAGAAGAGGCATCGGGGACGCCAGTTTAAGGAGCGACGTCTGAGGAGCAGGCATTGGCGGTGTCTGAAAGGCAGACAGAGGTAGTGAAAATAGTGCCCACTGTTACAAGATCACTCAATGTGTAATTGATACGGCTGGGTCGTTCTTTATTACACTGGAATGGGCCTGCAAAGATGCTAAGTAACTACTACTCATCAAGACATTAACCTCACTCCCCTTAAAAACCCGTCAAACCTCCTAGGCGGTGAATATGATTTAAGAAACAGGCTTACCTTGAGGTAGAATTCACAAAATACAGTTACTGAACCTGTAATTCGTCCAAGGTAGCTCTAGGCTAGATACAAGACGGCGTCGCGGATCCATAGTCTTTCAAAAGAAAGAACAGTCATATTTTGCTGGAAGTGATTACAACGTTTCTAAAATAGTTCCAGTTTAGCAACAAATCACGGTCCATTTCCATAGAGGCCCTTCTTTTTTTATAAGGTAAGTTGTTTTCCTGCTACAAATTAGAATATAATCATTATTCAAGTTTTACAAGGCCGGCCAATTGAGGGCCTTGGCTGTGCTGCTTCAAGCTCTCATCTAGGTCACAGCCAAGCTTGTATATACCTGCGTTACTTCACGTTGAGACTTCTGCAATTCACTCCTCACAGCTATTCTATCTTGGTAGCAGCTTGGTTACGGATGGTCACAACTTTGCCGCTAGTCTCATTTGTTTCTTGACTCGTCCACCGTGTCTTTCCTGCCCTCACTGACGCCATTTCCCTAAAATCAATAGGCCGCATTCAAATAGTCCGGGCAAACCATGTATTTAGATTAAATTTATTTGCATGGAGCCCTAAGAGAACAAAATCTGTAGCCGGACGCTTCGTATGTGCCATCGTTTTCTAAACCAACGACCCTTGTCGTCAGAGGCGAGACTTTCCGCGATAGTGGGGGTCACTCTGGGCTAAATCATCTAAGCCTATTCCACTCGCCACCATTATTTGTCCATTCCCACCGGTGGCAATAACCGGTGACGCGTTGGCAGTAATTCTCGTTTGCACGATGTGGTCGCATTGGACTATGGCAGCGTAAAAGAGCTGTGAAGATGGATCTTACTCATCACGATAGACCAGTGGGTAGGTGCAGACGGTCTTGGATTTACTAGGACAACTAGCTGCAGCTTTAGGCGACTAGCAGTACTTTGTAAAGCGCCAACTGAGTATTCACTGAAGGCCATCTTCCTTACAGACGAGCAATTCCTGAGTGCTAGGGAATGCCATCTTGTTTTGAAGCTTTTCGCATATGGATGAAATAAATTTAATTGCCATTATTTTCCCGTCACACTGACCAATCATTGTCTGGCTAGTCACGAGTGTTCTCAAGTAAAGCAATGCATGCCGTTGCAGCCGACTGCAAGTGGTTTCTATAGCTATTCCAAAGCAGAAGCTTCCAAAGCCGGGCAACGTTATCTATTCCGGCATCGGGGAATTGCCTGTGTCACCTCTACTGCATGTGCCTGCCTATCAGCTCGTCACGTTACGACAAATAATTGGCCGTGTTGGGGCCCGAAATGTCCCTCCCATCCGTCCGGTATGTCAGCCCCACCGGCTAGATCTGGCTTGGGTTCAGCCTAGGAATTTTTTGTGTCCAGTAAGTATATAAAGAAGACGTGTCTTTGCAACGGTATCTTTGGCAGGGTCTGGCTAGTCACGTCTCGCCAGTTGGTTCGACTGTTACGGGTGCATATAAGGCTGCTGTTCCAAGGCGAGGCCAAGTGAGGTGAGCTGGCATAACTAGAGTAGGGCGAATAATCTACAGGCAGATAATTTGGAGCATGCTCAGTGAAGGTTAGCTTTGCATAACCTGTGCTTAGTAGCTGTACTGTCACCGGTTTGCTTTGCCTCTGCCATAGCCCATGGTAGCTTCCAGCCTGGCGATGGACAAGCCGAGGGCGCTGTACTTTCCGGTTATACAGATCTGGCAGCACCACCGACCAGCTGAGACCTGTTGTACTGCTTGCTTCCGGCCAGACCTGAACCGACCACCCCTACCCAAAATATTCTGACTCTAACTAAAGTGTTGCACCTTTGTAACACTCGAAAAGACATTCACTCCTTCCCTGCTGACCAGCTCGGCTACTACGGGTAAATTCCTTGCACGACCTGACGGCTGGCTGATTCTATGCCTTCGAGCAGAAAACCACTGGCAACCGATTGATCTGTGCAGTATTGCGCAGGTTTGAGCCTACAAATTCAATCACCAACTTTGAGCACTATCGGGGCTGGAGGGTAGTTGACTGCCGTCAAGCCAAGCTGTCACACTGCTGTTAGCCACTTGAAAAACATCCTGGCCTTTGTCCGGATTGTAGCCAGTCTATGCACTGAGCTAACTAAGCTAATGAAAAGTGACTCCGTGTCTCAGATTTAACCATGTTCTTCGAGTAACGTGTGGCGAATGCTGCACCAGACCTGTAAGTATGGTGCTAATGTTCTCACACTCCTTCACCGAGTGGAAAACGATCTGAAACACGGTTACTAGGGGATTGCACGAACGTCTCCTACATTTAGGGCCAATCTAAACAAGTGTTTTGTATTTTGAAAATAAATGCAAACCCTGCTGTAACATGCTCTGCTTTATTGTTGTCATTTGCGGTTAGACATTAGTTAAAAATATCCCTACTGCAGCTAAAAATATTTTATGTGTAATTGTGCTACTGCCATACCGTTGTCAACTTATGCAAGCACAACAACTCTTAAATACCCTGCTAGTGCTTATTTTTATTTTTATTTGTCTTCACCATTGTCTTATCAGTGCCCGGACAGGGCTTTAAGCTTGCAATTTCTCGGATAACTTCAATTAGGCTCAACGGCCTTCATAATGAGAACATAGCAAGCCTCATGAGAGCAGCACTAGCTCACTTTTTGTAGCCTTTTAAGCCATTTGAAAATACAATTGCACGCTTAGTATATGCTGCTGCTATACTCTCCTGACTCTTGTTGCCGAAAATCTTTAATGCTTTTAGGAACACCTGGCCTTTCGGACGGGTGTGCAACTGCGGAGAGTGACACGATGGCTGGTGCATCTGTTTGCCAGTGGAGGCTGCAAGCTGCTCTCTGTGGTGTGCTCATTGTCCTCTACTGCTGCACTCTTGGAGGAGCTGATGCAGCCTCTACTTGTAACCCTACTCAGTGCAATAACTATTGCACAGCCACATACGGCAAAGCCGCGATCGGAATGTGCAGACTTAATGCACTCAACATCCTCTCTTGCCTCTGCAGATAACTTGAGAAGAGTATGCAGAAGAAGCAAACGACCGCAGAAAAAGCTTGTTATCTTCTAGCCAAATGGTGTCAGTCTGCTGTCTCGTAAATTTAATCGTGTAATTCTTACAGCGATATAATCCGCCTTGTTCCCAGTGCAAGTATCCAATGATTATCCGACCTGTCACATAATCGTATCGATGTAGCATACTCAGCTATTCTGATCTCCCCCAATGGTCGCTTTAGATCAAAATCCTTGAAATACCAAGCTGTCGAAGGTTTGTTTCTGAAATTTTAATCGCTTATGCAAAATACATTAATTGTGTCGGAGACTTTATTGAATTCAATGTAATTGGCCAATCACACAGCCGCGAAAGCGTCGCGGATTGTATTTTACATTTCACTTTAGATTGCATAGTTGAGGCTCCCGGTTTTATTGACACTGTTCTGTATAGCAATTTTATGGTGCACCTATGCTGATATGCTGTTAGGCATCCTTATTCCCTATGAACAGATAGCCTACGGACATCAGGCTAGTCAGTGGCTTTGGTGAAATCTAATATTAACGGGGATTTACCTTTACCATACTACAGACTTTCAAGAAAAACACTCTCAGTTTCAATCTTTAGGGTATAGTTGGCATTGCTCAAGAATCACTGGAAGATATTGCAAACAGAAACCGTGAAGAGAACAAGGGAACAATAGTAAAGACCTTCGATAAACCACACAGGCCAGAAAATATTACAAACTGTCACTACACAATGCAAATAAAATGTACTGAGACTAACAAATAAGATCATCAGTAATTAATTATTCTTAAGAGCTGCTTTTAGCTGTGTTATTTAAAAACGCCAACTGCAAGAATCTATTAACTGAATTGAAACAGCTGGCAGTGAACATCGGCTCTCACCTGTCCATGTGGCGTTTCTACCTACGATGGTCAAAATAATACAGACAAAATGCGAACCTCAATGATCACCTTCTAAAACTATTGGATTTTGTCCCACAAGAACCTATCTGTTAAAACAAAGCACGTGAATCTATTGTATTTAAATTCACAGGACTGAAGAAACCTTTCCACATAACTATCGCTGGATTCACGGAAGTTGATTAAGAGTGTCCATATTCCTTCCTACATTATTTACTTTTACCTAACTCTTATTATTTAATCAACTCAGTAAACTAAATATCTAAACGAAGGCAACACTACTAATACTTACCTCGATTGCATTTTTTGTTTACAGTTTTTATATAAGACTGGGTTCTAGAATAAAGAAACTTCGTTGGAAATAATCTAGCACAAGTTGGGTAAGTATTCAGCTGTGTTTATTGGCAGGTTTCTGTTTTATAAAAGTTACCTTTAGCTTGCTTTACTTTCAGCTTAATCTAGGCTGTGTTCTGTACTGCCAGATATTCTTATGAAATAGTTATACAATTTGCCTATATCAGCACCTAGTCATTCTTTGGTCAGTAGCAGATTCCATTTTTTATTGGAGCCAAATGTGTTATTTACATCCACTATAATTTATCAAGCCATTGTCCTGTTACGGCGATCATATATTGTTCGAATCTTTCGTGCACAGTGTTGCATGATGGGTTCTCCAGCATCTGCTGTTCTAGTGGGAGTCTCACAGAGACACAATGGGCGCACATGCCCAGTAAGCGAGACTCTGCTTTATTCCTTTCAAAGGGCACATACATGACAGCTCGATCAATCGTAGCAGATGAAACAAAATATAATCGGCTTTAGCGGCCCAACGCTGGGTTGCTTAGCTAGTGGCCACAGGTGAGGCATGTGCACTAGTGTCGGGCACTTCAACAATTACAGCAGTAGTCGCAGGCCCACACAACATCTCTTTTCCCATTGAAAATAGATTTTATAGTCCACCAGCCTAGCTGGGGGGCTGCTCTCACGACTGGAACGTCGTGTAGCCACTGGCTCCATGCGTCCAGTGGTTTGTCCTCCGGGCTCCTTCAGCATGTTAATTTAGCATTCATGAGTTCCGACCGGCTTGGATGGGGTGCAGGCTACTCGCAGGAGGCGAAAATCAGCCCTGCCCCTCGCGAGCAGCTGGTCGTAGATGCTGCCCACCTTTAGACAAAGATGGGGCGCCGCTTCCAACTGTCAGGCGGTTCTTCCAGGTCACCTCTGTGCGAGCCCCGATGGCCGGTCTCACAGGCTCGTCGCCGGCCGATCAAGCAATTCGAAAACCACTTCAGCTCGTGATGGCCTCGCCATTCTCAGAGTTCCACCCCGCCGAGTCGATCTTGAGTTGTGCTGCTCTGCACTCAGCACTGAGACGCTCTCGCAGGTGCTCTCCGCCTCCTGAAATCTCACCTTGCTGTGCTTCACCTCAGCGAAGCTCTAGCTGCTTCGATGGCAGCCACCAGCACCTCGTTGCAGGCTACTATCACCTTGCCGCTGACCGCTACCTTGCAGTGCTTCTCTGCGCTCTGCACCGAGACGCTCGTGTGGGTGCTCTTCACCACCGGGACAATCTCGGCGCAGCTCTCTGCAGCCGCTGAGATGCTCTCCACTACTCTGACTCTCTCGCTGCTACGCTTCCCAGCCTTGACGTCACTCTCATTGGCTGAATGTGCCTGGTCGCAGGCTACTATCCCCTGGTCGCTGGCTACTATCCCCTGGCCACTGACCGGTATCTTTCGGTGCTCTTCTGAGCTCTGCTTCGAGACGCTTGTGCGGGTGCTCTCCACAACCAAGAAACTCTCGCCGTTGGGCTCCGTGAATGAGACGTCGCTCTCTCAGGCAATCTTTGCTGCCGAGATGCTCACTGCCTCTACGACGCTCACTGCTGCACTTCGCCTCCAAGAAGTCGCTCGCTTGGGCCACTGTGCCTTTCTCTGGACAACTATCGCCTCGTCGTTGATCACTACCGCCTCACCACTGGAAGCCGTCACATGCTACACCTCCTTCGCCTCCGGCTGCTGCGGCAGCACACTTACGTTGTTCTGGTGCTCTTTGGCTGTTGCAACTTCTGCGTCGGAAGCAGTACCATACCAGCTTCCTCCTCTGGTATTGCCGTCGGACAGCTGCAGCAGATGAATGAGTTAGGCTCTGCAATCTGGCTTTTGCGGGCAGTTGATGGTGGGATCGACCGGTGACGAGACTGGCTCGTCGCCTATCTTTGTCCCGGTCTCGGCTCCGGCGAGCAGCTGCTGCTCCAGCCGAAACCTTTTGGCCTCAAGCTCGGCCTCCTCATCCATCAACCACGAGAAGATCAAGATTAACTCATTTCGCAGCTTCTGGTAATCTTGCTTTACGTTGACCGGCTGATAGCCCCAACCGTATATCCCGTTATCGCCCAGAAACACTGGCACAACATGTTTTAGAGGCATCTCAATCTTGGGTGGTGCTACGCCTTCTCGAGCATTAGAAGCCAAGGCATAAAGTGCCGTCCACCATTGAACATTTCATACCTCAATACAGGCGTTCCGTCTACATAGTAGAAGGTCTGGTACTCTTTTCGGCTAGAGTAACCGCTCTCTGCTACCAGATGTTTTAAATAAATAAATGCTAGCTGATTTAACAGCCTCTTTTGTATAGCGACAGAAGAGCCTTCACGGCTATTACCACCGCTTGCAGTGGCGATAAAGGATCGCCCACTGCAGGATTCGAGCCCACGACCGCGGGGCCGAGGTCATGAAAAGCAACCGCCTTACCTAGTGAGCCATTACGGCTCAGTAGCCATTACGGCTCAGTAATTGCGACAGTGGCTCCGGCGGCGGCTGTTCTAATGGGAGTCTCACAGAGACACTGTGGGTGAACGTGCACAGTAAACGAGACTCGGCTTTATTCGTCACAATGGGCGCTTATATGAGAGTTAGATCAATCGCAGCAGACGACACAAAGTATAACCTGCATTAGTGGCCCGACTCTTGGCTGCTTCAACGGCTTAACTATTGGCCGCAGGTGAGGCACGTGCATTCGTGTCAGGCGCTTTGCTAATCATGTCAGATGCGGCAGGCGAACGCAACATCAGTCGAACAGCAAGCTAGATATCTAAGTAGGTAATTTCTGTTTAGATGAGTCATCATGCATTCTATGTTTGATTCGTGCACTCAAATTTGTCCTGAATATATTGTCCAGGACTATATTAAGGCATATATTTCAATTGATTGACGACTGAATACACCGGTTTTATTGAGACCAAAGACTTATAAGGAGAGTGCTTGACAGTCGACGATTTTGTGCTTTAAAACTTGTCACACTTGCACATCTGATCAACACTACTTACCAGTACATCAGTGTACCTAAGATATATTTAATTCATTGAAAATTACTACCATTTCCAGTACTTGCTGGATTTATGTGAAGTATATTGTGTGAAGAACCTGATTCATGCAACCACGAAAGCTTGATCCATTATATAGGATGCAACGTGAAGTTCCAGTTAAAAATGTACCAGTTCCGCTTGAAAAATTTTCCCTCACACTAATCTCATCTATTCTTGAGTGATCTTTTATATTTTAATGTTCTGTTATTTACCAAAAAGAGACTAAATGCCATGCATCCTAACTGGTGGGCTTCAGTATCGTCATGCGTGTTTTTTATTTACCAGTATAGGCACGATTTACTGTCATGGTTTTGAAGGCTAGCCTGAAAATTATTTAGACCTTGGGCCTTGATAATCGGCTCTCCTGAGGAGGGCTTGATACCAAAAGGATATTTATTTAGGTATTTTATAGTGCTGTACCGGTGGCCTGTTTATGACACTACTATCATTATAAAGTGTCACAGATAAGGCCGACCAAATGCAGGGCAATATGCACAGTATACCACACACTTATAAATGTTTTTGTGAATATATAAATAAATCTGCTATATAGTTTTTGGGCAATTTTAGCTATTATACGTTTCCCCAAAAGTGCAGCCATAGTGCATGCCCCTAGACATTTTTTTCCCTTTTGGAGGCTAGAGAAATAAAGACTTGACGGACGTTTAAGCAGAAACTGAACTAGAAGTTTCATCCCTAGCGAGCGTCATACCCAGTATGATTAGGGCTATAGAAATCTCTAGGCATTTGCTAGAATAGAGAGTGCTAAATGTCAATTCACCCTAACCTCTGATTTAATGAGCACGTTATAAATCGAAAAATTAAAGTAAGTGATCTAATCAGTCGCAGCCCACGTGGCCATATCTTTCATCAAAACAATATAAATTATAACATTAATATATTTTCATGCACTCTGATAACTCAATATATATCTTGGCACTTTGCATTTACTGTTTTAAAGAGTGTTACTGTGCTTGGTGATTATAAATCGATCATTAGTAAGCAGAAGCACGTTAAAGTTTATTATACTTATCAAAAACGACTTGCTAGAAAAATATTCATTATTGCTGTTCAAATCCCTTAAAGTGAAGGAATGCAATGTAGTCAATCAAGAATGAGTTTCTAGCTTTATGGAAACTGAGAAATAATTGCCTAGTCTATAGCGCATTTGAAATTTGTTCTAGTCACAGCTAAATAATATGCGTCACTACCGGGTTTTACATCGCCTAGCATAATTGCGAAATGATTCCAATAGGCATAACTGGAAAAAAGTATAGTAATTCATTTACATTTACAAAATAGCAAATGTGACTGCAGCTGTGGGTGATAACTTTTAGTCGATAAATGTGTTTATTGGAGCCAGTACAGGACAGTAAGAACTGCTGTCATGTGGAAGGTAGGATGCTCTCAACAGCCAAACTGGACTGCCTAGTTTTCAATCCACTCTTAACGCTTTATTACAGAAATCGGAAAAAATGCAATCAGAAAGTTTCTGAGCCGATATCAGATTTGATTTTTTTAAATGGTTCAATTTAGACATTGCTTCCTAATAAAAGCAGGTCATTATTTATGTCGTTTTATCCAGCTGAAGGTACACAGACGACAGGGGAGATGTAGCTATTTATATTATGTTTACTTTTTAAAATTACACTCATATTTAGGCCGTAGGCCACTGAAGATGTTTTGGCAGACATTGGTTTTACAATTTCTGAAGAATGGTAGGTTCGTCAATAAATTTATTAGTTTTATCGTCAACAAATACAAAAAACATTGTACTACCTCAGACCAAGTTTGGATGGCAGCAATGCATACAATTACAAAGTTGCTTGAGCTTGAAGGTTTTTAAGACAGGGATTAATCAAGGCAAATGTACAGCAGTGTTCAATCCACACAGAAGTGTGGGCCTAGATGGTAAGCCGCGATGGCACACGAAGTAAGGCCGATACTTTTCATGAGTTAGTTCCCGAAGTCATGGAATCGAATCTTACATTAGTTGATCCTTTATTGCCACTGCAAGCGGTGGTGATGGTCGTAAAGGCTCTTCTGTAGCTGCACAAAAGAAGCAGTTAAATCAGCTAGTATTTATTTAGGTACTAATAGTAATGATATTAATGCACATTGCAAAGCAACCTCAGATAACCAAATATTTTTTAAGGCGCTTTATATTTGCTGCAAAGGAAGCACGATTGAGTGGTCAATGGTAGCATGGTTACCAGTTAAATTCCAAAAAGCTGGTGATCCAATGCTTAGCCTGGTGGCAGAGTAGATATGACAGATAAGTTGCAGCCAAAGAACCAACGGAACTAAAAGGGGATTACATAACCTTTAGCTCGATGCATTGGTGTCCGGTCTCACACACGAGAAGGTCACCTGTGGAGTCCCTCAAGAGTATGTACTCGTTCCCTTGCTGTTCTCCATTTATGCACAACCTCTGGGTAAAGTGATTAAGTCCCACGGAATAGGATATCACTTCTATGCTGACGATACTCAGCTTTATTTGTCATTCAAACCGTCAGAATATGCTTAAGCAACTGCAAAATTGAATGCTCGCCTAACCGATACTCGACCCTGGATGTCGAAAAACTTCCTGAGATTAAATAATGATAAAACCGAACTACTGCTCGTAGGACACCCTAAGCGTGTGGCTGTATAAAAGGGCTTTGCTTTTCTAATAGGTGATGCTGTTGTGCGACCATCACCACATGCTCGAAATGTAGGTGTCGTTTTTGACAACCGCCTTAATTTCAAAAGCTTCATTAAATAGACTGCTTCTGCAGCTAGCATAACGTCTGATCCCTATCCAAGATTCGGAGCTGTCTTCCATAGCGGCTTGGAAAAAATTTAACCAGCTCCTTAGTTCTGTCTCGGCTTGATTATTGCAAGTGCGTATTGGCTGGGCTACCAAAAAAACGATTAGGCCACTGGCTATGAAAATGGCTGCATGGCCAGTCTTCAAGTCCCAGAAGTTTGAGCACGTGTCTCCTTTGGTAAAAGAGCCGAGATGGTTTCCGGTTGACCAACGGATTCAGAGCAAGGTTCTTATGCTGACCCACAAGGCCCACCACAGCTTGGCTCCTTCGTACCTAGCTGAACTGCTGCATCAGTTTCAGCCTGTTCGCGCCCTCAGGTCCAGTGTGGACAATAAATTAGCTGTCCCATTCCTCCGCTTAAAGACCTTTGGCGGCAGAAGCTTTAGCTCGGCAGGTCCTAGACTGTGGAACTCGCTTCCACAATTCTTATGCAACGACAACTACTGCTCTACTGCTCATTATTTTCAGCGGTCCTGAGCTGCTACGTTCATGCTATTCAGTACCTCAACTGCTCTCCTGACTCCGCTATGCTTCCCACTTTCTTCTGGTTGCGTGAAACGAAGTCTGTAGGCTACCGAATGCGTACCGAAAGCCGCTTAGGCTGTGAGTTCGCTTTACAAAAGTCTCCTGCGTCACACCCACGTGATCTTTGTGACTTTTTGGAGTTACAGACGGACATACATTACATTACATTGATTTGTAGACAGTGCAGGTTAGCAAGCTGTGGTGAGCTGTGGCAGCTTCGAGGCTCACGAGTGGCAAGCCTGGCTGCGGAGTTTTGCATCGGCAGTAAGGGCATTATTGTAAAGTTCGGTAGAATAGCAAGCAGCGAATTACAGAAGACAACGCGAGATGTAGCAATTGCATGGACTTATTTAGATGTGCTATCCTTGTCTAAACAAGCACGAATTGTGGCAATGCTGCATAGCTAAAAGTAGGAAGACTTGACTGTGTAGTTGATGTGGTCGTCAAATGAAAACTTTAATTTAATCATGACGCCTAGATTTCGGGCCGACTCCGCAGAAGATATGCTGGCAGAGCCGATTTTTGGGGATAGCCTTTTAAACTTGCGAATCACAGTTAGTTTGTCCATAACTATTAAGTTGGTCTTTATCATTATTCCTATAAGGAAAGTTTGCATCTATGTAAGGATGTCGTCATTAAATTCAGTAAGGGGTTGAGAGAATTCGACGTGTGGGAGGGCTGGAAGGGATCAACGCAATGGTGCAACTAAGTTGTATCCGTATTGAAGTAAAAGCATAAATTTTGCTTGAAAATCATTTCATCAAGATGGAGACTATAGACCGTGATAAAAATGGGATCAAGCTCAGAGCCTAGATTTACCACATATTTCAGAGCTGCATTTTTTTGTCTATTCACATCAATGCTCTGAGGTCTCGCACTGAGATATAACCTTAACCATTGCAATGCAGTGCCAGTCATGCCCAAGCGAGATGAGAGGCGCTCAAGAAGGACTCAGTGATCGTTAGTATCGAAAGCTGCCGAAATATTGACATTGTGCTTGGTGATTACATCACCAAACGAGTAAGTAAAATTTTCAAAAAGTTAACCTAGCACTTGATCCTAGGTTACAGCATGATTCAGAGATATTTAGAATAACTGTTACTTACAAATTTATGGGTACATTGGGGTTAGTTAGCAACCATCCTTGTTCAAAGGTGACGTTTTTGACGTTTTGAAATGTGCTTGAGACCGGTTTGTCTGTGAACTTCGACACCGTCAGCGTAAAAATAAATCATACTGTATATGCGTTCGATCATAGCCAGCTTTGGAAAGACCAAGTCGTGGACTAGTCACCAGAAGACATAGAAAACCGCAAAGTTCATCAGTACCGATTCCAAATTGTTTTCCCCATTTCAGTTTCGAGGGTGCTGCTTCAAGAACTTGTATTGCACCAGCAAGAATATAGCTGTGGGTCTTCTGCTGTAGTCGTTCTGAGACCCATGCTAGCTGCTCTCCAGTTAGCCCCAAACCTGACGATTGGCCTATAATGTCTTTTTTAAAGGTCTCACTGGTAGCGTTGGCGAGGCGATGGATATTGATACCTTTATGGAGTGCATAGCGACCTGAGTAGTCTCGTGACCACTCAACAGTCTGCCCAAGTGATAGTTCAGGAGACGGTGAAATGTGCGACTTTTGTTGCTTCAAAGTCACCCAGCAATAACTGGGCCCTGATAATGGCTGCTTAATCTGCACATATTAGTAGCATAAGCGCTTAGGCAAATGAATTGCCTTTTGGAAATCAATTCTGCTGGTTTAGGCTAAAAGAGACCCTGGATTCGTTGCATAGCTTGTCCTAACCCATGGCTACAATTTCTCACGACGATCGAGCAACTAAAAGTAAATTTGTGCAGCACAAGAACGTGAAACTTGCTAGATTAATAGCTATAGCTGTACAACTGGGAAAATAAACTTATACCTGGCTGTCCGTTGGCATGGGTTTGGTCTCTTCCTTCTCTTTCTAGGGTAGTCTCTCGTTTAATCCACTTAAGGTATACAAATAAACCTGACCAGGCCTTTTTTCGATCGCTGTTTATTCTGAACTTAGGAACTAGGCCAAGGTCTTACTTTATTCGGCTTAGCGGCTACTCTTTAACTCATGCGTCTGATCAATTCCTCAAAACCCTCCACCGGTGGCATTTTTGCAGGCTTGCCTCTGAGCCTATCGCCGTGGTGAATAAATAGCCTAGTCGAATAGTCGAACCTTAGAGTCAGTGCATAGCTCCCACCAGTTGGTCGCTTTTAAACAAAATCTATTGTCGCCCCTAAGCCAATCTTCTGTCGTATAACCTTCATTATTTGCTTTGACTTTACAAACGGGTGCAAGCGGGTCTTGCTCGAGTTCCACAACCTTGCTTTCGGTGCCCTAGTTACATTAACTGAAACTAAACACAGTCAACGATGGTTATGCATACGAGTAGCCTATTTGTAGAGCAAAGGAAGCTGCAGCTTCGTGCTCCTGCATCTGGCTCAGCTATTGCTGTCAAGCGTTCTGGATTCGATGCATTTAAGGATGCAATCTAGATATTGGGAACGATGATTTGCTTTAACTTAGCCTTGGTACTCAAGTGAAGATCAAACAACGAGATTAGGGGTATGCAATGCCTTCCTATGTGTTCCCTCGTGACACCGTCACCGGCCGGTATATTGTTAAGCGGTCTATAGGACAGCCATGGAATGTGGATGGTAACTATCCACTCCCTCCTGAGCCTACACCAAATCTCAATAAAAATCCTACTGAATTGCTTGGCTTCAAAGCTTAGAACTCAGTTTAGCTGCATGCTCAAACTACAGGGAAGAACATTCTTGACTGACCCCATAACTTAAAAAAACTCACAATCAAGTTTCTGTCAGAGGCTAACAATTAAACTGCATACTTCACGCTAAGACGCCACTAAGCCATCTGAATCAGGGTTCTATTAAACGAGCATAACTTGGGATTTAGATGAGTAGTGCCAAACCCACCAGGCGTTTGGCACAAAGAAGTTTATCCGGGTCTCCAGAACCCCAGGGCATGGTTGCAGCACTGTCTGTAAGTCTCTCCCGGGAACAAATCTCTGCTTTTAAATATATAAATATATATATGTGTGCGTGTGCGTGCGTGCGTGCTCGAGCAAAAGCGTATGTGTGTGAGTGTGTCTGTCTTTCTCCAGTTGACCCTCCGGCTAAGCCTAAGTGTGAGAACTAGTATTTCTGGGTTTTACTAGATTTAATATGTGACTGACCTGACGCCCACCTGCAAAAGTTCCAGGCCACAGCACCTGCCGCCACAGCTTCAAGCCATTTTGTGAAGCGTTTTGGAACGTCTGTCTAACTTCACCCCGTCAGGGTAACTTTTGTAAATATACTTTATATTCTTAATATTGCTAGCTAAACGGTATCCAAAAAATAATTACTAAAACCATACGGTTGCAGTTTTGTGGCACAGGGGACGATCTTGCCGCACACTCAAGAAGGGTATTGCAGAGTACTGTAGCCAAAGGCAGTGCAATTGTGAGGTGCTTTTGCCACATTTTCTGATTGCATACCATTCTACTGATTATTAGTGAGCTGGCTTAATTTTTTCTGATTACAGCTGGATAGGGAATCGAGGTCATGGATCTGTTTATCGGAATATAACCTTCTAAAATTTAAGCAGCAAGTACTGGACAGTTTTTCCTTGATAGGGAAGACTAAATTATGGACATCTTAGAAGGCTATGTAGTTCAATTGCATGCGGGCTGGTACCGCTCCTTTTCTCGACAGCTGGTGGGAGCATCCGCGAGAGGGGCCTGTGCACAGCTGTGGTCAGCTTCCAAAGAGCCGTTGACACAGGCCGATAACCCACTGGTGAACAGATGGTGGATTCACCATCGGGGTCGCCCAAGGGACAGTCGGGAGTCGAGCGACAGTCGGGGTTGAGGAGAGGAGACTCGAGTGTGAGAAGGTGGCGAAGGCAGTCGTGCGTCTTGTGGTTCCTTCCCTTGTGCAATAAACCGCAGGCGTTGTTCATCTGGGCCAGCGTTCCGTATGCCGAACCACAAGCTATTTCTCGGCGGGAGCGACTGTGGCTCGTGTAAACAGGCTGCTGAACTTCGAGAGGGAGAAAAAGAAAAGTGGCTATGAACCGAGTGAGTGGCACTTGTTTTTGCTCCTTGCGAAGCAGCGGCGTTGTGCGAGGCGACAGACAGTGAGACTGCTCACAAAGGAGGGCGGCGGCGTCCTCGGGGGGGGGGGGGGGGGCGGCGGCGTCATCGGGGAAAGCGGCTGCGTCCTCGAGGAAGGCTGCGGCGTCCGCGAGGAAGGCGCCGGCGTCCTCGAGGAAGGCTGCGGCGTCCGCGAGGAAGGCTGCGGCGTCCGCG
The DNA here is from genome assembly GCA_009760855.2 of Cristatella mucedo. Taxonomy (NCBI): domain Eukaryota; kingdom Metazoa; phylum Bryozoa; class Phylactolaemata; family Cristatellidae; genus Cristatella; species Cristatella mucedo. The sequence continues at coordinate 1,504,978 of WPIO01000009.1, forward strand.
AGGAAGGCGGCGGCGTCCTCCAGGAAGGCTGCGGCATCCGCGAGGAAGGCGGCGGCGTCCGCGAGGAAGGCGGCGGCGTCCGCGAGGATAGTGGCGGCGTCCGCGAGGAAGGCGGCGGCGTCCTCGAGGAAGGCGTCGGTGTCTGCGAGGAGGGCGGTGGCGTTCGTGAGGAAGGTGGCAGCGTCCTCGAGGAAGGCGGCTGCATCAGCTAGGAAGGCGGCGGCGTCCGCGAGGAGGGCGGTGGCGTCCGCGAGGGAGGCGGCAGAGTCTGCGACAGAGTGGGCAGTGGCCTGCGACAGAGTGGGTAGTTGCCTGCGACAGAGTGGGCAGAGGTTTACGACAGAGTGGACAGTGGCCTGCGACAGAGTCGGCTGTGGCCTGCGACAAAGTCGGCGGCGTCCGCGACATAGTCAGTGGCCTACGATGCAGAGAAAGCCATGACGGTGACGTTGGCCTGCGACCAGCCGGTGGGCTGTGACGCGGCCCAGGCCGGAGTGTGCAGACCGAGTAGTCTGCACAGGACGGAGAGACTGGGAAGGCTTGAGAGGCTGTGCAGGCTGGAGAAGCAGCTGCACATTTCGGAGACGCGACGGCAGGATCGGCAGAGGCGGATAGGCTTGCTCATTGCTGCTCTGTACCTTGCAGCTACATGTGTCGGTGCTGCAAACCTGTGACCCTTTGCATTGGTGCTGCAAACTTGTGACCTTAAGGTCAAGGGGGCGTGTAGTTCGATTGCATGGTGGCTGGTACCACTCCTTTCCTCAACAGCTAGTGGGAGCATCCCCGAGAGGGGCCTGTGCACAGCTGTGGTCAGCGTCTAATGAGGCGTTGACACAGGCCGATAACCCGCTGGTGAACAGATGGTGGATTCACCACCAGGGTCAGCCAAGGGACAGCCGGGAGTCTAGCGAGAGTAGGGGCCGAGGGAAGCCTTGGGCTCTGGGGCTCCGTGCATTGGTAATAAACTGTCGGTGTTGGGCATCGGCCGGCTCTCTGCTGTGAGAACAAACGACAGGCTATTTGAAGGTTTTTCATGACGACACCTTTAACATTCGAAACGGTGACAGTCATTAATCAAAATTGCAATTTCAGTGAAGCTTATGAGAATTCATCACAAAAGATAAATTCCTACGGTGGCTTCTATAACTGTTTTATTTTCATCGTTATAATTAATTTTATAGTTGTGTAAAACTACTGGAGCCTTCGCCCTTTGCGATAACAGTATATATGTGAACGGACAATATCATCCGCATTACCTCTAAAACATGGTTTACCGTAGGGGTCCGTGCTAGGTCCTGTTTTTTTTCACAGTTTATACTCTCCCTCTTGCCGCTGTGATTGCCAAGCACAATCTAGGCTTTCACTTCTATGCGGATTGCACTTAGTTGTAACTTTGCTTTGATAACTCCCGGCCTCCGAGCACGTCAGAATCTCTGAACTCCCTTGCTGCATGTATTGATGACGTCCGCAATTAGATGTGATAATTTTTTTTAATTGAATGATGATAAAACTAACTTATTAGCTATGGGCAAACCAGGTGTGATTATAAAATTGAAAAGACTAACACTCAAAACAGGCTATGCCAGAGTCTCTCCACTTGAATCTGCACCAAATCTAGGTTGTCATGTGCCGAAGTGACCTTTTGTTAGACGATTACATTAGCTCCACAATCAAGTCTGTGGACTTTCAGCTACGTAACATTGGTAACATTCGGGCTTGTTTAGATAAGGATACTACATCTAAGTTGGTCCACGCATTTGCGACATCCCGTCCTCTTGACTTCTGTAACTCATTGCTTGCTGGCCTACCGGCATGAACAATCAATAGATTACAGCCGGTGCAAAACTCTCCAGCTAGGCTTGTCTGTCGTGAGAGTCACAGTCACCACATCAAACCACTTCTCACCTACCTGCACTGGCTACCAGTCAAGCAATGGATTGATATCATGATTTTTTGCTCCCTTTTACATCCTTCGATTCTTTTACACTATCCGGATCAGATCATATCAGATCTACTGCCCCATCAGGCCAAGAAACGTACTACCTGCTTTTTGGAAACAAACTGTTTACTTAAACCTAGTACAAACCTCAAATCCTTTGGAGACTGAGGATGTAGTTCGTACGCTCCCAAAGCTTGAAACTTACTCCTAACTTGAGTCGCGACATCCACTGACCTGACAACATTTAAAAAGACCTTGAAAACTAGCCTATTTAGGACAGCATTTAGTGGGTCTTTAGGATTCGCTCTTTAAGTGCTTATAGGTGCTGACAATGTGCCTGCTGCCACTCACCAGGCTTGCATGCTGACTCTGTGCATGTCAGCGGTAGCCATGAAGTTCATGTTGTTTATCAAGCATGATACCACTCACCATTCAATTGTGATGTCTTTGCAGCAAATTCAAAGCTCCTAGAATGAGATTGAGTTCTCTTAGGATGCTCTATCAAGTGTATTAATACTATTCTCATTGATCGCATTAATTCGATTCCTCATTCGAACCAACAATGACCTATTCTCTTACAAAATAAGTTGACCTTTTCAGTAGATTGGAAACGTTCGAATGCTTATGACTGGGCAAAATAAAACTATTTTTCATCGGCTTAATGCACTACAGCTGGTTTTAAATTGATATCGCATTTGAGAGGAAACATATCGTATTTTCTGATACTGAACTATAAAAAAATTACCTGACAATATCAGATTGGATGCGCATGCTACATAAAGCCGACCCAGCCAATAGTTATCTTAAAATAAACTTGATTTTAGCTTATGCTTTGCTTCAGTGTGAGAATTGCTTGAAGACAGTTATTCCTACAGGCGTAAAAGCTCCGCCCACTATATTTGGTGAATGACATGAATGAGACCTGCCCTGGCATTTCACAGAGCACACGAAGCCTATACTGCTAACAAGCTCGCACTATTCAGCTATTTGCAAAAGTTAGAAATTATTTTGTCAACACAATAGAAAAAGAGCAATTGCTTTTTAAATACAATAATATTACTAGCCCTATGCAATCATAACTCATAAATTAAGAGTAACTCCAAGAAAATGAGATAATTGTAGAGGAAAACCTAAGACTTTTGTCCTCATGGAAGAATTATGTCTGCATATCATTAGTTCCAAAAAGCTACGGAGAATATGCTGCATTTGTAATACTTTTTCAGTGCATTCGAACCGGAAGCGGCTTGTTGTTGCATACAAATCTCTTTTGGTATTTAGCCTGGTTGTGCTGGGCTTCCAATTCATGCCATGAGTCCTGGGTTTGAGTTCATTAGCGAATAATTGTGTATAGCTCACAGGTAGACATGGTAGTTTCATAAAGAGCTCTCGCGTTGCTATATGTGCGTGGCATCTGTTTGATCTGACATTTCATTTTCAGCAACAAATCTGAAATAATTTCGCATAATTCAGCTATAAAGATTCCGTGGTCATCGGCTAGTGCTCACAGCATTTAAAAAAATGGTTTATTAAGAAGCATCATTTGTTGAACAAGCTGAAGGATTTTGTGCAAGCCAGCTCAGGTCCACTAAGCTCTGAGAAGCTCTGCAGGAAGCCAGTGAGCTGAACTGGACCTTTGACCAGATGCACGGCTTTGAAGTTAGAACACCCAAGGCATCTCTATTGCTCGGTTTATTTTAAGTACCAGCTGATTTAACAGCCTCTTTCGTTTACAGACAGAAGAGTCTTTAAGGCTATCACCACCGCTTGCAGTGCAGACAAAAGATCGCCCATAGCAGGATTCTCGCTCATGACCTCGCGGCGGAGCAGTTAAGGAAGTGAAAGGAATAGAAGTCGCAGCTAAGGAAGCGAAGTGGTGATGGGCCTCGTGGATAAGCTTAAAAACTTTGCTCCGTATCTGTTAACCAACCGGCAGCCACCCTAGGTCTTTTAGCAAAGGAGACGAGTGGTCAGATATCTGAGATTTTCAAACTAGCCTTGTAGCCATATTCAAAGCCAGCTGCAGTAGCCAAGTGGCTTTTTTTGGCAGCCCAGCCAAAGGGGAATTACAATAATCCAGCCGAGACATAATCAGGAGCTAGTTTTTAAATTTTTTGCAAGCAACCGTGAACGGCAGTTACTAATTTTAGATAGGGATCAGACCTGATGGCAAACTGTGGAAGCAGTCTTTCTAACAAAGCTTTCAAAATTTAGGCAACTGTCTAGACGAAAGTTAAACTCCAAGCACTTGATGCTTGCACAACAGCATAGCATAATAGAAGCGCAAATTCATTTAGTATTGCCACACGCTTAGGGTTTCTAATTAGCAGCATTTCAGCTATATCGTCTTTTAGTTTAAGAAAATTCTCTGACATCCAGAATCCGACACAGTAATGCAAACTTTTATTTTAACAGTCGCTGCAGCAGATTTCAGCGGTTTGAAGGATCAATACAGCTGCAGGTTTTCAGCTTACAATTGATATCCTATTCCATGATCCTGAATCACTAGTTCCCTAGGTTAAGCAGAAATAAAGAACAGCCACAGGCCAAGGACATCCGCTTGAGGGACTCCCAGGTTACTAGTCTGGTGGATGATAAGCAAACCCCCATGCGACACGCATTGATCACTATCAGACTAGAACGATTTAAAAATGCCAGTGCCTCGTCAGCCAATCTATTTGTTCTCAATCGTTCAAGATGGATACGGCGTTCAATGTTGTCGAATGCAGCTGATAGATCTAGCAGTGCTAAGGCAGTGACACGTCATCTTTACGGTGACACGTCATCTGCGTGTCATTGTCATTGCTTAGAGGGAGGAGAGAAAATTTAGTGGAATGCTGCCCCATGAACCCAGACTGACACTTCTCTAACATAGTATTCTTTGTAATGTGTGCTTGGAGGTGCTTGGTGAGCATGTTTTATAGAATGTTAGACATAAATCGAAGAAAAGAACTGGGTAGTAGTTTGTACGGACCTCCCTAAATCAACCATGACTTTTAAATAGGGCTTAAAGACGGCTGATTTGAAGGAGTTGGATACAACCCCTTTTTTCAGGGAAGCCTTACAAATCTTGGTTATGGCTTAATTAAGTTTGTCCGGCAGTGAAAACTAAATTTATGACGGTGTAGGGCCTCCAGAAAAGAAGCTCTTTTTTAGACCTATTTAATTTAGCCATATGCCAGGCAGAAACCTCGGAAAATCTATTTTTAAGGAAGGTCACCGGCGCGGGATCAGTAGTGGCCTTAGAGGGAGGGGCTTTGTGGAAGCACGAATGTGCACCAATTTTTCAGTCTGGAAACGTCTCGGCCGAGCTGTTATTATCTGAGGAGTGAGATCACTCAGCATTGGTCAGCAAATTTTTACCATAAAACACGCCTGTTTTGGTTCTGACTTACGGGACTTCAGTTTTCGAGTGAAAAACAAGCCCTGGCTTTTGCAAGCTTTCGGGTGTAGAATCGAAAGAAGTCATTGAAATTGACTAGGTCTTCATCAGATCCAGACGTACTTCATATATCGGTTCGAGCCTGTGCTTAACACGGAGCATCTAATGAAGATTTTAGTGAATTGAAAGGAATCTCCATAATTTTGTACGAAGAAAATATGTACTGGAGCATGCATGTCAAGAGCATTCCTAAGTATCGTTTTCACTGCATCAGTGAGTTTGTTTATAAAGGCTTTAAGTAAAATCTTGATGCAGATCAAGAAGACCAGCATCACACACATGTTTTAGCAATTTTTTTTGTCAATAATTTTTGAGTTACATTGCCGCACATACTTGATGTTATGCTTCGAACGCTCTATAAAAAAAACCTTTTGCATAACACGAGCTTCATCTTTGTGACTGTTTGAGCAACAGATGGAGATACATTACTTTACATATTAACGACAAGTTCTCCAGCCATGGTCTGTGTATTGATCTTTGAGCTTGCTATCATTTTCATGTATAGCTATTTGCATTCTTCTGTGTGCATAGTTGAGCGTGTGTGTGTGTGTGTGTGTGTGAGCACGTGTGTGTGTGTGAGTGATATATATATATATATATATATATATATATATATGTATATATATATGTATATATATATATATATATATATATATACCTTTATCTTCTATACTGACAACATAGGTCGTTCGCTAGAATCCCCTGGAATATGTTTATGGTCCTTGCCAACACGGTAAGCTCTCTTAGTACCCTATGCAAATGTATTGCTTACAGAGAATATCGAAATTCATCTGGGAAATGTGATTAATTTCAAAGTGAAATTCGCATGCTGTAGCTATTGAAAGGGTACTTCCATAGTATCAAAACACGGCAGTCTTATTGAGCATATGCAGGGAAAGATGCACCATTGCCGAATTTCGATAAAGTAGGTGATCTTCACAATGGTAAAAATTGTAAGAGTGGAGTTTGACTTTTCAGTTATGAGCTCACTCAAAGCTCAGTTCATCCTAAAGGGTTTTCGTAAAGAGCTATACTATAAGGTGACTCAAGCTTCAGCTTGAAGTGTGTGGGGGAGAGAATATATCGGTTCTGGGTGGATATCAAAGGCTGAGGAGAAAACTAGTGTTGATGGAAGCTGAAACTGACTGAAGCCTAGCACGAAACGTTGCCTGCTTTCTTCACATCAGCTAATCTGAGAAACCAGGTTAGTTGTGTGTTATAGGTTCCTGCTTGCACTTTAAGAAATTGCTTTACTTAGCTAGCAAAGTCAAAGTTTTTTGTAACATGTGCAAGCTATAGCCAGACTGTACATGAATCCATAGTTGACTAGTTACCACTACAAGCTATAACCGTTCAAAATTTGCAAAATATTGCGTGACTTTATATAGGAAATCCAAGGCAGCTGCGATAATTCTACAGCACAGAGCTAGTTGTGGCCTAGTTATAAATTGAAAAATTCAAGTCTAAGCAACACCGTAGCATTCGATATAGTGGTTGTGCAAAGCAAGAATCATCGCCGATACTGCTTTAGCTAGCAGGTAAAGACGAGTGAAGAGCCAAATATTATGCGAAGTTGTGCTTCTCAGATAGCTATCCAGCAATGCACGAGAAGTTTGCATGTTTAATCAGAGCTCCCTGTGTATCAAAGGCATCGGAGAGAGCGGTAAGAGAGCCAGTCAACGCGCTTTGCTGCATTAATTCAACCTCAACTTTGGCTATCCCAGCCGACCCCAGACGACGTAATAACGAACATTATAAGACTCATATTCTCTGTCTTCAACGAAGCGGCGATAAATAGCAAACTTTAAAAAAGTGAGTATTGATCAAAATATATCTAGTCCTTGCATTTGTAAGTCTTATCTTGGACTGCATGAATTAAAGTTCCTTTCATGCAGTTCTATAAGATTCAGTGAAGCAGGAAATGAGAACCAAGTTGGTCAGCAAACTGGCAATTACTGGTATGATTTAAGCAGCGGCTGATCAAGTGTAACAATATTTTCCAGGCCTCAGCGTTCTTTTCAGGCTGATATAGCTTCATTCTGCTGCAGCACAGTTTTGTAGAAACTATCACTTCCGTATCCTCAGCCTCTAGATAGTTACTGGGATACTCCGACAATGTTTTTTAACTTAAGTAAGCCCATGATTTACATTTGAAACTAAATCGTTCATGTCCATGAGATATTTACAGTTTCTTAGAAATGACGCAAATATTCAATGTATAGCCTATTGGAATTTCTTTTAAACAGATAACAACCTACGCAATGGAAACGTATTACTAAATATGGCATCGTCTGAAGCTGCAGGTGATCGTCTATAAGCTAGATCCACTGTTAAGGCATAGAGCTGCAAGCTGACAGATCATGCTATCGGAAATCAGGGGAACAATATGGACTTTAGATCAAAACATTTTATTTACTTTAGCTAATAATTGGTATAGTAGCAGTAATGAATAAATATGATTGTCTTCGCACATCCTTAAGTTCCCAACTTTAGAGTTAAATCAAAGCCCCATTTGAAAAAATACTATTGAGAATTGCACTATTTAGTTGGTTAAAATTACTTTCAGCTAATATGTTATTTTGAAACAATTTTTATCATAGAGTGTGATTTATTTGCTGCTGCATACAACGGCTGGCTCCCTTTGTTTATATAAGAAGCTTCTGCAATAATAATGCGCTATTAATGCCCCATAGTGGATGCCATAATCTCGATATTAAATATTCAGTCACGTAGCAGCCGATTGTGACTTATCCACTCTTTTGGGCAAGATGCTATCTCTCTTCGTACATTAACACATTAATCCACCGCTTTTTATTTTATTTTCTGAGCTTAAGCCTATGGTTCTGTGTAATTTTAACTATTAATCTATTTTCTGTTCTATTTACGCACCAGGTCTCTAAGATTTCATTTAGAATCTGGAAGAAATGGTAGTCTATTAAGATAATAGGCTGATGTGTTGACAGGAAGGAGCCATGATTTTCAGGTTTGGTGCAAGGATTCAGGTTAGAGGTTGAGGGTCTCATGCCCCTTCAAGGCTTCGGGAAACTTACCACACGATCTCGGTACTTTCCTTTGTCCATAGGGGGCATTTACCCCTACTGTTCTCGCCTCCTGACATAGAGTGCTCTAACGTGCGTTCGTGTTCGTTGCAGAATTCTTCCGAAAACCGAAGTTCTTGCGAACATCGTGTACGGAAACGATACAGCTAAGACCTGTTTAAAGTTATTGTGATTGTTATTTGACCGTAGCGTGTAAGAAATTACGTGCTAATGGACATCTAAACGCTTATCGCTTCGCGCTGCTGGGTCTCCCATGCCAGTGGTTGCCTTAGCTACGCCGGCGGCTATTAACCTGCTTGTTAGTTATGATCGTCAGCAGCTGCTTTCGCTTCGTCATCGTAGATCAAATGCATCTCTAGATAAAAATGTTGTTGCTAAGATTTATGAACCATGCATTAACAAAAGAAAAGCACCCGGTAGCCGCCGCGGTGGCCGGAACCGCCAGCTCAGACGCCGCTCGTTGGGCAGGAACCTGTGAGCTTAGTACCCGCTCGTTTGGTATTCCTAGCATTCTCTTGAACCGCTCAGCCCTCTTCCCCACATGTGTCACTATAAATCTCTCTAACTTAGTGGTCATCAGGCCCGTTGTAACTCCATCGGCCAGACTTAACGCTTGCCTGTGGAATCCTCGCTCAATGTGCAATAAACTTCTAGTAATAAGCGACCTCATTTCTGAAAAAGTTATCGACCTGCTCGCCCTAACTGAAACTTGGCTGAAATCGATAAACTGCCCGACAATTATAGACGCTACTCCATCCGGCTTCTTGTTCTTTCACACCCCTAGATCAATCAAAACTGGAGGTGGAGTTCCTATTATTGTTCCCTCGAAATTCAACTTCAAGCCATTTGCAGTACCCTCGAAGCAGTCTTTTGAATCAATTGTCTTGGTCTCACCCGAAAACAAGCTACCGATAGTGGCAGTAGTCTATCGCCTTCCAGGTACCAAATCCTCCTTTATCTCAGATTTCTCCGATCTCATTTCGATTCTGTGTGCAAGAAATCGATCCTTCCTCGTGATGGGTGATTTCAACGTTCACTTAGATAACTTATCTGACGCTTTCAGCACCAAATTTCGTGCATTGACTGACTCGTTGTCTTTTATGGCTCATGTGCATGGCCCTACCCACACCAAGGGTCACACACTCAACCAGATTTTCTCATACGACTACACTTTGTCATCACCAATTATTTCCAAATCCTGCTTATCTGACCACATGCAGATCTCATTCAATCTACAGTGTGTGCCCACATCCTCCTCTAAAATAACCTGTGAATCGCAAAACCTGAAGACCCTTGACATCGATGCTGTCCGTGCGAGAATATCTGCTTCGACGGTGCTGCTCAGTCCTCCCTCCGATCTGTCATCATTGGTAGATAGCTACAACAAGACACTAGCTGACATGCTCGACAACTTTGCACCTCTGACAAAGAGCACTGTGCGCCCCCCCCCCCCCGCCAAGACGGCCTATGGTTTACCACAGACATTAAACTAGCCAGGTCAACTAAACTAAAGCTTGAAAAAGCACAAGATCCGGACTAATTGTTCATCGACAGGCATGTGAAGACTACTGAAAGTCGTACCAATCGATCTTAGCAAAGGCCAAGTCTAGCTTCTATAAAAACTTTGTTGAATCACAGATGCACAACCCAAAAATGCTGATGTCGACAAAAAACCATCCCTTCAACCGTTCCCAGGTTAGCTCCTTACCTGATGATCCTTGTGATGATCTAGCCGATCGCTTCTCTCGATTCTTTGAGCAGAAGATATGCAAGATCAGGGAATCCATCCCTGCGATGACAACCTCCCCACTATAATGCTGTCCCTCGGTTCCTGGCTGCCCCTCAATGTCAGCATTTAAGCAGGTCACTAGTGATCTAGTCCTAAAATTCGTATCGCAATCAAAGAAGACAAGTCCTCTGGACCCTATTCCTACTGTCCTGCTCCCACGTTGCATTGATCTGCTGCTGTCATGCATAGCTATCACCATTAATATGTCATTAGCCTCAGGTCATGTTCCAGCACCTTTCAAAAAAGCTGTAGTCAGGCCTCTCCTCAAGAAAGCAACACTAGACCAAGAGAACTTGAGCAACTACCGCCCAGTCTTCCTTCTACCATTTATATCCAAGACACTGAAACTGGTCGTGGCTGACCAGCTAAAGTCAAATATCGAAACCTCACACCTTGCTAGTAAGTTCCAGTCTGGCTTTAGAGCTAATCACTCCACAGAGTAAGCATTACTTAGGTTATACAACGACCGACTTAGAAATGCAGACATGGGTAGAGTGTCTACTTTTTTTGCTTATTCTTTCGGCAGCTTTTGATACCATCGATCACTAAGTTCTTCTAGAGCTCCTCTTATCTCGCGAAAGCATCACTGGCACTGCTCTGCAGTGGTTCAGGTCCTATCTCAGTGGGAGACTATAGAGTATTGACTTGAATTGACAAAGATCATCTGAAGTACCTCTGAAATATGGAGTACCTCAGGGCTCCGTGCTAGGTCCAGTTCTTTTCACGGTTTATACTCTCCCTCTTGCTGATGTGATTGCCAAGCACAATCTAGGCTTTTACTTCTATGCGAATGGCACTCAGTTGTACCTTTGCTTCGATCCCTCCCAGCCTTCGAGCACCTCAGATTCTCTAAACTCACTTGCTGCATGCATTGATGACGTCCACACATGGATGGCAGCAAATTTTCTAAAACTAATCGATGACAAAACTAACTTACTAGTTATAGGCTAACCCAGAGTGATTCAGAAATTGGAAAGGCTGAGGCTCAAAATTCGCTCTGCCAGCATATCTCCTGTCGAATCAGCTCGAAATCTAGGTGTCATATTCCAAAGCGACCTCTCGTTAGACTACCATATCAGCTTCTCGGTCAAACTGCCTATTTTCAGCTTCATAATATTGCTAAAATTTGGGCCTGTTTAGATAAGGATACCAAGTCTAAGTTGGTCCATGCATTCGTGACATCCCGTCTCGACTTCTGCAACTCACTGCTCACTGGCCTACCAGCATGTGCGATCAGGCGATTGCAGCTGGTGCAAAACTCTGCAGCTCGGCTTGTCTGTCGTGAGCTTCGAAGTTGCCACATTACACCACTTCTCGCTAACCAGCACTGGCTACCAGTTAAGCAACGGATTGACTTCAAGGTTTTGTCGCTCACTTTTAGGTCCCTTCATTCTATGGCTCCAGCCTATCTCTCCGACATTCTCCCACATCAGGCCATGCATCGTACGACCTGCTTTTTGGAATCTAACAGTCTAGTAATACCTCGTACAAACCTCAAATCCTTTGGATACAGCGCATTTAGTTTGTATGCTCCCAAAGCTTGGAACTCCCTCCCGATCTGCGTCAGATTATTCCCTGACCTGACCACATTTAAAAGGAACCAAAAAATACATCTATTTAGGACAGCATTCAGTGGGTCCCCGTGATTCGTCCTTCACGTGTTTTTGTTTGCTGGCACTGAGCATGCTGCCACTAACCACATTTGCATGCTGACCCTATGCATGTCACCCCTAACCATGTTATTCATTTTGTTTGTTTTTCAAGCATGATTTTACTTACCATTCAATTGCATTTCCCTTTGCAGCAAATGTAAAGCGCCTAGAAAGAGATTAAGTTCTCTGTGGGCGCTGTATCAAGTACATTATTATTTTTGTTTTTTATTATTACTGCCTTCTTGCTCTATCACTGTGTGTAGAGTCTCATTTAGCGGCTTTAGCTAAATATGAAGTGGTATAAAAAATCGTTCCATATGCTTTAATGATTTACGAATTAAATGAATTAGTTGAATTTACTTTAAATGTTCCGGTTATCGAGAAAGATTGAGCATTCAGAGCCGTTAGAAGTAGTCATTTTTTACTTAAAATATGGTAATGCCTTGTATCGGTGCTTTTAACTTTGCAATTGTATATTTCTTAACTTGCTAACTGTTGAGATCGTGCAATCCAGGGTGCTTCTTTAGTCAGCTCTTTTGTGTCGTATTCGGTCTAGTGATTAATTTAGCTACATTAACATATCTCGTGACCCCGAAACTACGACAGGGTTTGATATTGATTTCATTTCCTAAAATTGCATTAGCCATTATTTGTATAGGGTGTCTTATTTTTTTCAGATGCAGAAAAATCTTTATTTATTCACGTGCAAAATCTGTTTTTATTCGCGTAGTAATTGCGATTAAAAAGTCGTGCGGTTATCTTCAGGAATATCAACATCAATCTCCAGAACACCTAATTCATGCCTGAATTTATTGCGATATCGTTTCCTGTATAATGATTGGCCATAATATAAAATATAAAACGTTCATCATAGAAATCTTTAATTTAAGCTCGTCGTGCCGATCTAATCTCTGCCTGTAGTGGTGGATTGGCATCACAGTTGTCAGTGAATTTCTCATGTGAGTTTTTGATGCAAATAAAGAACTCTTACTGGCGAAGATTCATGAATGCCCGCTCTGATTTGATTGCTCGTCATGCTATTTTCTATTTATTAATTGATTTCCGTGGAAAAATATTCTTGATTGGCTGTTTATTGCAATATCAAGAATTAGGAAATAAAGTGTCATCCCATCAGAAATTATTAATTAATATATTTCTCTCTTATAGGTAGTTATTCATGTCTACAGAGCAGTGAGTGAAGACTGAATCGCAGACTAGCAGATCTGTTTGGCTATCTAGCAAACCAAGTTGCTTCATAAATCAATCCACTTCCTCATAACTGATCGTGTGTGTCAGCTGTTTTCGGTTTCAAAACATAAACGCTTGAAAAAAGTTCAATCTTATCTTTCTTATGCTTACTGATGATTGGAGTTTGATCTTTCTTTCCATTCAGATGAAATGTAAAAATATGGGCAATACTTGCCTTTTTGTAATCAGTTACGAAACATAAATCTAAAACGCACCCCTCTGGTCAATTGTCATTTAGCAACCTTGGCGGATATTATAATGCTGTTTCTTCCCTCGAAATCATATGACAAAGTTTTTATTCGAATATATGATGCCATCAGGAAAGGACTTGAATGCGAGTGCACGTTTAACAACTTCACCATCTCAAAAATGGTACTCCTACTTCTACTGCTACTAATAATTATAAATGTGGATAGCACCCTCAGAGAACCGAATCTCTGTCTCTAGGCACTTTACAGATGCTGCGGGTAAATTATAACCAATTATTTTGTGGTAACATCCGCAAACAGCAGTCACTGCATTATCAGTTATGTAAATGCAAAGGAATAATTGCAAAGACCCACTATATGCTGTGCTAATATAGTGCGTTTAAGCTTCTTTTTAAACATCTGGTTGTTGCAGCTCCTTCGCATCCGGTCGTCTTTCCGTCCCTCACTCTGTATTGAAATAACTAGATGATCGAGCCTTAAGCTCGTATACCTGCCAGGAGACGTTGTAACGTGCCACGTAGTGAGTTCCAGGCTTTGGGTCATATGATCTAAAGGCACTGTCTCCAAATGATTTGAGGTATGTATGAAATGTAGCTAAGCGATCAATTTCCGAAAAGAGGATGATAAGAAGCTTGGCATAGCCAGGGGATGGCATCTGATAAGTAGGCTGGAGCTAAAAAGTGAAGGTACCTCACATTGAACGGCAGTACCTTAAAGTCAATGTCTTGCTGACTGGGAGCCGGCGAAGAAATCTGCAAATGGTATGCTGTAGAAACTGCGACGTCCAAGGTAGACAAGCCCGTTTTACAGAGTTTGCACCAATTGTAGGAACATGCTTCAAAGACCGGTAGACCGGCAAGCAGTAAATACTGAAGTTCAGCAGATATGTTACTATTGCATGGACCAATAATAGTGCAGCATCCTTTCTAAGCAATCCCACATTTGATCAATATTACATTGCTTAAAATATGTAGTTGTATGACGAGCTTACGTAACATAATGAAGGGTTACTATAAACAGGACACCTAGATTTTTAGTAGAGTCACTGGGAAATATGCTGGCGTAGCCGTATTTGGGCTCTAATGTTTTCCAATTTCTGAATCACACTTGGTTTTCTCGTAACAAGTAAATTTGATGAATCATGATTCAATTTAAGATAATTTTCTGCATCCATTAACAGATGTCATCAATAAAAGCAGCAAGGAAGTTGAATGAACCTGAGGTGCTGTCGGGCTGGGAGAAATAAAATTAAAGGTACAACTGAGAGTCATCAACGTAAAAGTGAAGGCTTGATTGTGCTAGGAAATCATAACCACAATAAGGAAAATTACAACCATGCTAAGAATGGGAGCATGAATGGAAGCCGGATGTAGATCTATACTTCAGGGGTTGATCAGATCATCTTGTTCCGTTCACATCAAATTCTCAAGAGTCTCCCATCTAGATAAGATTTACGCTGCTGCATCGATGTAGAAGTAATAGACTTGTGGCATTAGAGGCGTCCTAAAAGGAATCTGTGATCGTTAATATCAAAGGATGCCGAAAGATCCAGCAACAAATGCACGCAGACTTTATGTCTGCAATGATAAGTAGGTAATGTAATGTAATGTATCTCCGTCAGTAACTCCACAAAGTCGTAAAGACCATGTGGGCGTTAGGCAGGAGAGTTTTGTATAGCACACTCACAGCCTAAGCGGCTTTCGGTACGCATTCGGTAGCCAACAGACTTCGTCTCACGCAACAAAGAGAAAGTGGGAAGCATAGCAGAGTTAGGAGAGCAGTTGAGGTAGTGAGTATCAAAGAAGCAGCAGTTCAGGACCGCTGAAAAAGATGTGCCATAGTCGGCAGTTGGAGAGTAGATGTCGTTGCATAAGAATTGTGGAAGCGAGTTCCACAGTCTAGGACCTGCAGAGCTAAAGCTTCTGTCGCCAACTGTCTCTAAGCGGAGGAATGGGGCAGCTAATTTATTGTCCACACAGGACCTGAGGGCGCGAACAGGCTGAAACTGATGCAGCAGTTCAGCTAGGTATGAAGGAGCCAAGCCGTGGCGGGCCTTGTGGGTCAGCGTAAGAACTTTGCTCCGTATCCTTTGCTCAACCGGCAACCATCCTAGCTCTTCCAGCAAAGGTGACACGTGATCACACCGCTGGGACTTGAAGACCAGCCTTGCAGCCATATTCATAGTCCGCTGTAGTGGCATAATAGCTTTCTTTAGTAGCCCAGCCAAAAAGGAATTACAATAATCAAGCCGAGACGGAACTAAAGAGCTAGTTCAATTTTGTACAAGCCACTGTGGGAGACAGCTTCTAATCTTGGATAGGGATCGGATGTGATGGCTAGCTGTAGAGGCAGTCTTCTGAATGAAGCTTTTGAAATTGAGGCAGCTGTCGAACACGACACCTAGATTACGAGCACGTGGTGAAGGTCGCACAATAGCATCGCCTATTAGAACTGCAAAGCCTTTTAATCCAGCCACACGCTTAGGGTTTCCTATGAGAAGCAGTTCGGTTTTATCGTCATTTAATTTCAGGAAGTTTTCCGACATCCAGGATCGAATATCGGCGAGGCAAGCATTCAGTTTCTCAGTTGCTGCAGCAGATTCTGACGGTTTAAATGACAAGTACAACTGAGTATCGTCAGCATAGAAGTGATATCCTATTCCATGGGCCTTAATCACTTTTCCCAGAGGTTGCGTGTAAATGGAGAACAGCAAGGGACCAAATACAGACCCTTGAGGGACTCCACAGGTGACCCTTCTCATGTCTGAGACCTGACCCCCACACGACACGGATTGAACACGATCAGACAAGTATGATTTAAACCACGCCAGTGCTTCGTCTGCCAGACCGATCGTAGTTCTCAGTCGTTCAAGCAGAACTTCGTGACCAATGGTGTCGAAGGCAGCAGACAGATCTAGCAGAGCTAGGGCAGTGACATTCCCGTCGTCGTTGCCACGTAGAATGTCATTGTTAACACGGAGGAGAGCAGTTTCGGTAGAGTGCTGCCTCTTGAAACCTGATTGAAATGTTTTTGACATTCCATTATTTTCAATATGTTCAACTAACTGCTTAGCAACAATTTTTTCAAGAATCTTTGATAAGAATGGAAGAAGGGAAACTGGCCGATACTTTGCCAGGACCTCTGTGGCTAATCCAGGCTTTTTAAGAATAGGTTTAACGATTACCGATTTGAAGGACTTGGGGACGATCCCTTTTCCCAAAGAAGCATTACAAATCTTGGTTATGGCAGGGCTAAGTTGGTCTGCAAGTTAAGACCACAGAGATAAAGGTATAGGGTCTTCAGGAGACGAGCTCTTTTTGCTAGACCTTATTAAGGCAGCCACATCACAGGCAGAAACATCAGAGAATCTTTTAAGAAAGGTCACAGGTTGAGGAATGGCGATTGCTTCGCTAAACATACAAAGTAAAGCTGACTCTGTGGATTTATTTGCTCTAAAACAAGACTTGAACTTGCCAACTAAGTGAAACTTCCATATTCGAGCACAGCTGGCTTGCAAGACTCATTCAAGTGTCTTTAACATGAACGGTAAAAATAATATTGGGCGCAAATTTCTCTCTTCCCCTGCTTCTTTGCTGCTTTCCTGATGATTAGTCAGAGTGAAGCTTTTTTAAATGCTTCAGGGACATAACCTGTGGTAACTTACATATTTATAATGTTAGTTATGAGTTTACTGTGTGGTATCTTAATCTGTAATGCCAAAAGCGACAAAGTCTATGTGGGTGTTAGTTAGGAGTTTTGTATAGTCCACTCTCAGACTAGGCGGCTTTTGGTACGCATTCAGTAGCCAACAGACTTCGTCTCGCTCAACGAAGGAAAATTGAGCAGTATAGCAGAGTCTGGAGAGCAGCAGAGGTAGTGGGTAGCACATAAGTATTAGCTCAGGACCGATGAAATGGGTGAGCTTTTGTCAGCAGCAGAAGAGTAGCTGTTGCAGCATTAGAATCGTGGAGCGAGTTCCACGGTCTAGAAAATGCAGAGCTAAAGATGCTTTCACAAGGGTATTTAAGCAAAGGAATGCAGCAGCTAATTTATTGGCCATACATGGCCTGAGTGCACGAGGAGGCTGAAAATTGTGCAGCAGTTCTTCTACGTATGGAAGAGCCAAGCCAAGATGGACCTTGTGGGTAACCTGAAGGACTTTGATCGGTATCCGTTGATCGACCGGTAGCCACCCTAGCTCTTTCAACAAAGGAGACAAGTGGTTAATACTCTGGGATTTTCAAATTATCCTTGCAGTCATATTCATAGCCATCTGCACTGGCCTAGTTGCTTTTTTTGTATCAGAGCCAAAAGGGAGCTAAATTAATCAAGCCAAGACAGAAATAAGTAGCCAACTAATTTTGTGCAAGCCACTGTTGAAGACAGCTCCTAATCTTAGATTGGAGTTGGACGTTATGGCTAGCTGATGAAACAGTCTTCTGAATGATGCTTTCAAAATTTATGCAGTTTTTGAAAAAGACACCTACATTTTCGAGCACCTGTAATGGTCGCACAACAGCATTGCCTATAAGAAGAGCAATCCTTGTAATCCAGCAATAGTTTTAGGACATCCTAAGAACAGCCTATCAGTTATATCGTCGTTACGTTTGAAGAAATGTCCCGACATCCAAAACTGAACGTCTCCAAGGCTACCATTTACTTTATTAGTTACTCCAGCATATTCCGAAGGTTTGAACGACAATTGCAGCTGCGTATCGTCAGTGGCAGAAGCAGATCCATTCATCGTTGATGCAGGTCAGTTGAAATGGGGTCTAGAGGGCTAGTTGCTTTCTTTGATCAATATATAAGCCTATGGACAAGATCAATCGTGACCTTTACCAACTTGGACATCGAGGTGCTGTATGGAATTGAGGGACAGGAGTCCTGAAGGGATGCTTCTGTCAGGGGGATGTACTCGCGGATCTTGTCTATCCCATTAAAATAAAACCTAGTGTCGCAATAGGGTGTTTAATCGCAACGATTCCTTGGTAAACAGAGCTATTCTGGAAGCAATTATGAAGATGGTTGATCGTAGACATAGGAATTTTTGGATTTTGCATCAGTCATCCGAAAATATTTTTATAGAAGCTTGAATTGACCATTGTCATGACTAACTAGGACAACCTATGGTAGCCCTCGTATGCTTGCCAATGGGCAATATGATCGGATCTTTTGTAAGCTGTATACCTTGAGCTTAGTAGATATAGCCAGTTTAAAGTCTGTGGTAAACTACAGGCCATTTAGGCTTGGGCACAAGGTACGCTTAGTCAGAGTTGCTAAATTGTCAAGCTTGTCAGCTAACGTAGTGTTTTAAAATTCTATCAATGGTGACATTTTTGAAGGGGAGTTTAGCAGCAGATGCGAAAAAGTCTATCTTTCGCTGACGGCATCAATGTCAATGTTCATAAGATTAGGCGATTCACACATGACTTTAGATGCAGTGGATGGGCATTCACAGCAGACTGATTGCAATCTGCATGTGGTCTGACTAGCGGAACTCCTTAATAAAAGCTGATGATGGCAACATTTCTAGAAGTATATTGTCGGTCAAGCCTATGAACCTAGATGTAAGTAGAACCATGCAAATGATTCGCATAAAACAGTGAGTAAGTCGGTGAGTAAAATAAGGTGCTGAAAGCATCAGATAAATTATCTAATCAAATTTTACAATTTCTCATAATGAAATTTTTTTTTATTTCTTGTGCACATAATCTAAATAAGATCAGATAAATCTGAGATAAAGTAGGACTTAGTACATTGGGGGCCACGGACTTTGGCCTGCCGGTGGCTTGTTTTCTGGTGAACCCAAAAATACATTCTAAAGATAGCTTCCAGAGGATTTTAATGGGCTTGAAATTAAAATAGAAAAGTTGCACAACGCCTACTCAATCTTTAGTATTTTTTATCTGGGGTTTGGAAAGAATAAGCCTAATGAGCTTGAGTAGTTAATAGTCGGCTAGTTAACCAATTTTCAGACGGGTCTTGGTCGATGCGAACTAGTCCGATTCATTTTTAGTAATTAAGTCGCATAATGTTGAGGATTTATCGAACAATGAGTGACAAATTCGAAGACGAGGGGTAAGAATTGCTGGCGGAGTTATGAAAGGCCTGATGACCACCAAGCCAGAGAAATTCACTGCAGTGCATGAGAAAGATAGCTCTGGATGGTATCGGACATATATAGCAATTTCAAACGAGCTGGGTCTATGGTAGAGGCCCCCAGGCAAATACTTACCGGAGCCTTTCTTTTGTTAAAAAAAATGCTAGCTGATTTAACAGCCTCTTTTTGTATAGCGACGAAGAGCCTTTACGGCTATCACCACCGCTTGCAGTGGCGATAAAGGATCGCCCACTTCAGGATTCGAGCCCACGACCTCGGGGCCGAGGTCGTGGAAAGCAACCGCCTTACTTAACAAATTCACGGACGTCACAATTGGCCTCAAAATTTAGGAATGCAAATTAACGACGATAGAGAAACTATTATAGGTAAGCATGATTTTAAGGAACAAACAAGATACTAGCAATAGGAGAATCTATCACCACCGTAGCTAAAGAAGCTGACCCATCCCCATACAATAAGCGCTTATATCTAACAGCTTGAGAAGTTTTTTCAATCGTCTACGAGACAGCTTAAAACAAAAAGTGAAGCCATTCACCCAGTGGTGTGATGCTTTGAATTGTTCTGAGAGACTCCTCATAGTTCTGCCATCGCCAGATGTTTCTGGTTTCAGTATCGGATCTAGACTTGAGCTTTTTAGCTTAGCATTGCACACATCTACCCAATGACTAAGGAATCATACCCTGTGAGCCATTTACGGACCATTCGGAGATACAGCTTATTCTCTTTGTAGAAAGCTATCATAATCTTGCCCTCTGATTCCTCCACAATTCTCTCCTTGAACCCGACGGAATAGCTCTTTCGTTATGCACTCATCCGGTCTGAGGGATAAATGGCAGTTACTGGAGGCCAAATGTAGGCAAACAAGACGAGACAAGACCGAGACGCACAATGGAAAAAGTAACACCAGACACTACGAGCCGCGAAATAAAATTAACACTTTTCTCGCCTAATTAACTTTTTCGCATGCTTAACTACCAAAGAATTCGAAGCGCTCTCCAGCAAACCATTTAATTGCATCCGAAACGAATTGTGCCCCCCCCTTGCAGGGCATAATATTGCATTCCTATAATTACCCCCCCTCATAACACGGTATGTAGGGGGATTATGGGGAATGTATTTTTTATATCTGTGTCCATCTCACATACCGTATATAGTGCCCCACACAGTTGAGAAAACGACCACGTATGCGAGAACACTTGCCGTAATGCTGTGGCACTATGTTGCATGGGGAATGAATTCACAAGGCGCTGAACCCAAACAATACAAAGCACCATTTGCCCCATCGCATTAACAATATTTTCCCAAAACTCATTGCTTTCTGAGGGGTCAGCGTACGGTTAGATGAATAAGTGCTACTTGTCCCTACTGATACCGCTCTCCGATCTGCAGTCGACGTGCAGGCTGCCTCCGTCCTCTTCCCTCGGTATGCCTCAGCCCCCGGGTATCACGTGACCACAATCGCCGAAGTCCACTGCAACGGCTGCTCCATAGCCCTGTACCCAGGCTGAGTTCGGTTGGCTGGGACCGGAAGGCTTTAGTGAGGGTTAGGGTCACCGGCTAGGCCGGGGTCGGACCCTACGGCATGGCCGGATGTATGCGGTGACGTGAGGTCACCGGGGCTCTTGGGTACGGGAAGTTGGCCAAGTAAGTCGTGGTGTTGGAGGCTCCCGGTCTCGCCGAGTTATGCACCTGGATTCGTGCAGGCGTGCTCCGGCGATGCGGCCACGCACGCAAGGGAACGAGTACCCAAGGCCCGAGCGGAGCTGGATAGCTCGCTCGTTGACTTGTTTTTATTCCACTTTCCCGTGTAGTGTGTTCGTGACCCCCCCCCCGTGTGTTGGCGTCTTTCGGTGGAAGCTTACGACTGTGGTAGTTGTCGACTCAGACTAGCCAGCAGTTACTCAGCCAGTCGGGTTTTGAACGGCGTACGCTCGTACTGTTGGATTCGGAGTCGGTACAGCGACAGGACTGCAGAAGCCGACTGACCCCAACTAACACGTTTGTTCGCGCTTGCTGCGTCGTCTTTCGCCCCCGTAGTGTATTGTGTATAGGACCCTCCATGTAGACCTGTTTAGTTCCCCCGTTTTTGTTGGCGCCTGCGTTATTATAAAGAGGTTTAACCTGACGGCCGCTCGTCTTACCCTAGCTCGGCAGCATGGCGAGCGGCAGCGTGGCCGGAGTTTGGCGGGTTTGGCGGGAAATAGCCTTTGACCCCAGGAACTCGGTTACAGCACAACGATGCTTCCAATATGTTTAGGGTAGGGCTTACATCATCCCCTGTAGGATTAGCACGACAGAGTTTATTTTTGGTTTATTCTTATTTTGGAGGAATTAGTGATATAAATAAAAACTAAAAGCTGAGCTAATATTTTGGATGGAAACATTATACACAAGTTACATAACACCGGATCAAATAAAAGGAAAACCTAAACATTAAATAAATGATCTTTCACCTGTTTCTCAGAGGTAATAAATGAATAGATAGCTTTGATGAGATTACGGTCAAACTGAATCGAAAGGTTCAGAATCCCGTGGTCAGGCAAAGCCAGTAAGATTTTCACGAAGAAGGGTGTTCGGGTTAGATACCATGAACAGAACGGCTTTGAAAACATTGACCTAGGCAGGAGAACGCAATTGACAGATCGAATGAGTGAGCATTGAAAAATTCTTTAGACTATGCAAATAACTTATGGTTAGTAAAGTTTACAGATATCGAGTTCAACGCAACCTGCAAGCCATGCAAAGATGCCTTATACTTAAGTTGAATTGTTCTACATTTTTGTGCGAGGCTGTATCGCATGGAAATGAAACGCTTGAAGATGATTCAACCAATCACAAAATCCAGCACCAAAACACCGGCGACACAGCATACAACTGCCTTTTGGACATTATACTGCGAAACTTGACTCTTAGGCTTTTCTGCATTAAAGACTGCTCGTTTAAGCTACCTGTTTGGAAGAAATTCTTAAAAAATCCTGGGATCTTTCTCGACAGCCCCGAAAGCTAAGAGTAGAAGTCTCATCGGTATTTGCATTAGCATCCGAATTACCGATGCATTGCGAAAGACGTGCAAGGTAGTAATGCTTGATACAGCAGAACAAAAGGAGGAAGTAGAGTTGCACGTTAATTGAATTTACGAGCAATACATCTGGGATGCCACACTTTTTCCCAGGTGGAAAAACAACTGTTTCTAGGAGTCTTTTAATGAGTTAAGTGAGCAGGAATTTACTTGGGTAACTGAAAGCCGAGGGAATGAGGAAGCCCATGCCGCAGAAGCAGCTAAGCATTGGTGGAAAGAAATCTGACGAAAGCACATCCTAATTGGGTTTTCAAGGCATCATCCAAGTCGTGCTGACCCTGCGCATGTCACCCCTAATCATGTTATTATTGTCGTTTATTGAGTACTATACCACTAACCATCCGATCTTGATTGCAGCAAATGTAAATTGCTTAGAAAGAGATTAAGTCCTCTAAGTGTGCTACATTGAATGAATTATTATTTTCCTTATTATTTTATTTTTATTAAAGTGATATAGAACCTCCGAAGCGGCTTTTTACGTATACGCTACTCCACTTGATACGTGCAGTCCAAACTGTTTTGACTGGTCAACATTTCTGTCTAGTATACAAAGGACAAAACTATGGTGTTCTTTCTGCCTATACCAATAGTTAGACGATATATTTTTAAAAGCGGCCGGTTTAGCAATGGTAAGCACGGTGAGAGGATTTACGATAAATGGTCAACAATTTTCAGTATTTAGTCACTTGTCTCAATTGCCTCAGAAGAGTTTCTAAGGTTATCTCCCCAAATGCAGTGGAATATAACGGATTAGCTTATGATAGAATCAAACCCATGGACCAAAATTGTGAAGGGCCAGCCCGTCACCGTCATACTAGAATCAAGGATCATCTCCCCAGGTACACTTTGTGAACGCATCGATAAAGAAACGCCAACAAGATATATCGAGATTATCATATTTTTAGAGATTACTAACAGTGCCAAGTTATAATAACGTTTCTCTTGTTTTATCAAAATATGCGACTTAGATTGTTTGACAAGAGGTCCGAATTGAAGGTTACTACTTTCTATGACGTGGCTGAGTGTGAAGGGGTACCTTGTCAGAAGTCTCGCTGAGTGAATGCCAGCCAGCACAGCTCCGCTGCCTGGCAGCGGGCGCTTGCAGCCATTTCGGGCGCACTTGCAGGGCCGCCCTGCAGGCTCGCGCACCCGGCCGAACGAGCAGGAGCATGGCTGACGATGGAAGCAGGTCTCTTACCGGCCAGGTCGACGAGCTCCTCCTCGGTGGCCTGTAACAGGACGTCATCGAACTCGGTGAACACTTTCTCCCCACGGGCGTCTTTCAGGCTGGAGTCGTCCTGCTGTTTAGGCACCCAAACTTTGCCACGAGTTTCCTAAAAGAAAAAAAAATGCATAACAAGATGAGCTAGAGTCCTGCATCAGGCAATTCTCTATTCCCACTGCAGGTAGGGGGATGGTGGTGCTGTAAACAGGTAGCACGGCTCTGAGTTTAGACACACCACTTGTATGTGCATTCAACAGGGTACGTAACGTGGCGATAGAGGAGCCACACAAGGAATGCTATACGGCATCGGTAGACCCGCAAGCTGCTGCTACACAGTTGAGAATGGCATAGGCGATACCACAGAGCTTTAAGCGAATATCCCAATCCACACACCAAGAGGTAGAACTCGAGTGTAGCTGCAGCTAACTAGACCTATCCTATACCACTGACAATCCGGACAAGAAGAACTATCAGAACACAGGGCAAAGCATTGCGCCCTCGGCAAATTCACGTCACAACTGCCTAAGCCTCGAGCAGCACGAAGATTCACACAAGATGAAGCTCCCATGACAGGATGCTTCAATCCGGACAGCCTTGCCCGGCACCAGGCTAGCACTCACATCTGTAAAGTGTCTAGAAAGAGATTCAGTTCCCCGAGGGTGCTACACAAACGTATTACACAAAATATTCTTCTTTACAATATTATGCTACGCAAAATCATCATTATTATTATTATTATATTACAAGCGAAATCGAACCACTGGGCTAGTAGATTGGAGAATGCTAAATCCTAGAGCAAGCACCACTATAACATTAAGCAACAAATGTAAAATCCTTCGGAGACAGTGCCTTTGGAGACCATGCCTTGTCAGAAGTCTCAGCTTTATCGATATAGTATTCGGCGTTAGGGAGACGCCTTTTTAAAAAAGGCATCGCCTTCCTAATTTCTGCCTAACCTTGCCAAAATATCGTATAGCAGTAACTATTGTACATGCACAGCCGACTCGTTAGGTGTGATAAAAGAAACAGTAATCAATATAAAAGTAATGGTTTCTCTTAAACAAGTTGCATTATCTGAAGTGCCTGTATTTCAGGTGCTGCTAAACGTTCAGGACTTTGAATAGATGGCTCATCTGAGAGGGCCTGACCATTTAGAATCTCGATTACGTCATGGCATCAATATTATGGCTGAGCCCTGATCACCGGTATTATATTACGTCAAATGAGAATTTAAGCTGCTAACATTAAGCAAGCGACAAAGCCCAGTGACTGCAAGCAATATGTCAGCATTCTAGCAGACTAATGCACTATTGTAGATAGATGTAGTTATTCGATCAGAGTGGAAGAGGAAAGAAAGATTAGGCTTTCTTAAAGCCAGGCAAGGGTGACACGTTTAGTTTAAGATACCCAGATTTTTAGAATTGTTTCTTTTAATAAATCCACGTTCCAAACAACTGCAAAAGGTTGTAGCAAATTATTATATGAATGGTTATTTTCATCGTTTATTATTTTTCCATTCTTATTTTTGTAAACTCTAGGGTGCATTGACAAAGTGTGTCACGATCTGTCTCCCTGTAAGATTATTATGCCATAAATGATGCTACTAACAGACATATCATTTGGCGATTAATTTAAGTTTTTGGTAGGTGTGGGTTTTTAGAGTTTACCTCAAATTAGGGAAATTTTGAGAGTAATTTATGTTTTATTATAGCTCTATAGGTTTATAAATGAAGATTAAAAGAGGGTACTAATAGTAAGAAAATTAACCTTGATTCACTGCCTCCCAGTGGGACTTCGCTTTGTCTACGGGTTGCAGCTGCAGCCCTTAGCAGTTCAGGTAAGAAGCACGTGTTATGCATTCTGGCTGCAATTAGATTAGAGCGATTAGAATTGTTTTTGTAAGGTTGCACCTGTTAACAATTAATTTCATTAGATGTCAGAGACTATATTTAAATAATGAGAAATAACTATTTATTGTATCATTAAAAATGAATTAGGTCATGTATATGCTGATTTCACGAATTTTCTGTCTACCCCTACCAATAGCTGCTTCATTTTTATTCAATTGTGGAGCGCATTGAGAAAGGCGGAAATAATATGTAGATATTGTTTGAGATGTTAGAGAGATTTTAGTTTAACGTAAGAGATATGCAAAGAGATTTTCGCTTCAATTAGTTAAAGGACCTTGTTTTTGTATACCTAAAGCATGGGTCGGCAACCTGCGGCTCGTGAGCCGCATTCGGCTCTTTCGATGTCAAGACGCGGCTCTCCAGTTCCATGCACAAATATTATTAATTATAATATTTTATTTTCAAAACTCATAAAAACAATATACTGCAAAAAGAAGTTAAACAGGATAATAACACTCAACATAGAACAGTTAGAATAGGTGTAGTACAGAGTATACGGACAGCTGACGGCCGCTTTGGCACCAGTCCCAGCTCCACGGCTGTGCTGTGGCCAGCCCAGTGGCGACGGCTCAATGCTTGCCACAGCCGACCGCCGCCGTCACTAATCACTACTACCACCTTGCCATCAACCCAGTGAACGGTAGTGTTCAGTCTTTAGTAAGACTTCCTCGGAGCTTGGTTCCATGTGTGTTAATTTAATTGCTTGCGAAAAACAACAATTGTTTCGCTATTTCAAGAAGAAGACGATTTAGAAGCAGATTATCTTCTCAGAGGTATGTAAGGGCAAGTGGTTCATCTTCGGACGACCTTACCTTCGGACAGTTTCGATTTATATAGCTTATCATTGTCATTTATGCATGCAAAAATTAAAGAGAGTATAATCTTTGAAATGGGGCAAGGCTGTTCTGTTTGTTCAGTTATCAGTGAACTGTGTCGTTAACGGTCACAGTCAGATCTTTTTTCAAACAAAAACTAAATATTTCGATAGCTATACTGTACTTTATATTCTATTAGTTTCGTGTTGGTGGGATACGTATTATAAAATATATATATGAATATGAACTATATGTGTTGAGCTTTGTAAATATATTGTCTGTTTTGAGTATTCATAACATCAAATTATTTTACACGTGAAAGTTTCTGAAAATACCCTATGTTGCACCTCCAGACATTCGTGTTGTTGTACCTTAGAACGTCCAAAGGTACAACATTTTTTTTAATTTCGTATATCAATCTATTTTGTTACCGTGACGCGAAATAAAACACGGTATAAAAAGAAAAAATACTTCCGTGAATTTTAAAAAATGATTTTGTCCGGAGGTGCACTAATTTTCCATGCGCTTTATTGTTTAAAGAAGCTGACTTTCTTACAGTTAAGCAATTAACGAAATTAACTATTTCATTAACGGTTTATAAATGCCGTTTTAGATAGCTAAATAAAATTTAAATTTCTTTTCAGCTCCGCCACCAAAATTGCATCTGATACAAAGAAGAGACGAACTGATGGAGGAAATCGAGAATTTAATCAGGATTCGACGGAATCGTTTGCGTTCATATGCAACTCAGATGGCTTTCCGATTTGTCTAATTTGCCAAGAAAAACTTGCACACAGTAAGAAGTAAAATTTGTAGAGACACACAAAACATACCTGATTCGTTGCTAAATATTCAACCGGTGACTCACGGAAAAAACTGTTAAAGAGCTTCAAAAACAAAACAACGGTCGAATTCTATGCTAAGTAACTGCACGCAATCTTCAAATAATGTAAATCTGGCAAGTTTTGCAATATCACTACAAATTGCAAAAAGAGGGAAACCATTCACAGACGGTGAGTACGTCGAAGATTGTTTCATACGTGGAGCTGAAGAACTGCTCCGTGATTTCAGATACAAAACCGAAACCAATAAGAAAATAAAAGATTTGCCATTATCCGCTAAAACAGTACAAGATAGAACTTCTAAAATGTCTTCAAATATAACACACATGCAAGTGGAAGACATTCCACTAGCTTCTGTTTTATCTCTTGCAATGGGTGAGTCTTGTGGCATAAAAGACACGGTACAAGTTACCCTTTTCGTCAGGTAAACGTCGTCCCAAGGTCCTAAAAATAACTGCTATGATTGCTGACGCTCTCAGGGCAATTTCGTGGAGAAGACATAGCAAATGCTGTGCAAAAATGCCTGGAAGACTATGAAATTGATATAAATATTATCGTTTCCATAGCAACTGATGGAGCCAGAAGTATGACAGGAATACATTAAGGGGTAACAACGATTCTTCGGCAAAAGATAAACCACGACATAAGAACGTTTCACTGCATTATTAATCAAGAAGCGCTTTATGCCAAACATTTCCAAACAAAATGGTTGCGCTCATGAACTTGGTTATTAAGATCATTAACAGCATTCTTGCAAAAGCACTCTACTATTGCCAGTTTAAGGAATTTCTTGAGGAAATAGAAAGCCAGTATTCTGACCTACTTTCGCACAATGAAGAGCAATAGCTTTCTATTGGGTAACGTATTGAAACGTTTTGCTCCTTGCTTGAGTGAAATAAAAACATTCTTCAATGACATAGGCATTGTCCATCGGAATTAAAGAAGAAAAATGGCTACAAAAGTTTAACTTCATGGAGGATATCACAAAGAAACTAAATTAGCTAACTGTAAACCTGCAAGGAAAGGAAAAACAAGCCTGTGCCTTGCTTGGAGAAGTGGTTTGTTACGAAAGTAAGTTACTTCTTTTTTCGAAGACATTGAAAGCGGTAAATTACTTTATTTTTAAAATCTGAATAAATATCGCGATGAAACCAATGCAACTATTAAAACGAATTACTTCATAATTACTATACACAAGATGAAGGAGGGATTCGCTGAGATATTGGAGCAATTAAAAACAAACGCAGGTACTCTGGCGTTCATTGTAAATCATTTCAACACAAATACAAATGAGATCAACATTGAGTCATTTGTAATTGATGTTGATTCGCTTCAAATTCAATTGCTGGATTTGGAAACCGAACATTTATGGAGTGTTAAGTTCACAGAACTCAAGATCAAGTTAGAAGATTGGGAGGTCCAGAAAAGCATGCACGTGACGCTGCACAAGTGGACGGCTCTAAAAGAAATGCCGCGAGTTGAGGCACTCTTATTTGACGCATAGAGTAGTCCTCCAGAAAGCTACAGTGAGGTGAAGAAGTTGTCATTTGGAGTGCTAATGATCTTCGAGTCAAAATACTCGTGCGAGAAAGCGTTCTCATGCATGCAGATAATAAAAAGTAAAGTAAGAAGCCAACTAACAAATAAAAATCTAGAGGCGTGCTTGAAACTGGAAACAACAAGTCATTAGCCAGATTTAACCCTTCGAAAAGGCATGCATGGCCTATGCTCTCATTAATGTAACTGTTGTAAATATCTCTTGTTCAATAAATATAGCTACATCGTTTGATTACTAGTTTTATTATTCTAGCAGAGGTAGCTAAAATACTTTAATATATTTTGTGCGAACCATATGTATGTTTTTTTAAATAAATAAATACAATTTAATTCTGAAGCTATTTATTTTAAATCAAAAATCAAATGTATATACCTAATCCTAATCAAATACCACAATATTGAAATAAAAATGTTAGTGGCTCTTTATAAACTCAGGAATCTTGTAAATTGTAACTTTTGGCTTTTGCACCTCAAAAGATTGCTGACCCCTGACCAAGGTCCATCAAGGACACCATCAGTAAACGTAACTTTTAATTCAGCTTTCAATTCCAACTCAATAGGCTAATAAACAGAAGCAAACAGGGGATACTCTCTAGAGGAAGCCGCCAAGGTACCAATCTAGAAACGACGGTACACATATGCCATCTGTAATTATACAATTTAAATCTCCGGTATTTAAAAAAAATAACAATAATAATAATAATGCACTTGATAGAGCACCCTCAGAAAACTCAATCTCTCTCTAGGCGCTTTACATTTGCTGCAAAGGAAATCTCTGTATGCCATGCTTATGCGGAAAATAAGACTCTGATGGATCAGTCTTCATGGCTCATCTTTAGCTTGCTGTCAGCCTCTCCCGCCGAAACCACCTAGTAACTGACAGCCATCCACGACCGTTATCTACTTAAATGCACCGATGTCCGTGACAAGCCACTGCACTAAGTGCTGCCGCGCACACACACAGGCATACAAACAGAACAGATTGCATCATGCTTCCAGCTCTGCACTCTTGTGAAGAGAGCCAAAACTATGCCCTTTGGCTCTCAAGAACCTTCGGCTCGACGGCTACGCCAGCAGCCTCAATTCTTGGCAATTCAATCTCCAGGGGCCACTGCTACGGCTAAGATCACTCGAATTAAGTTCGGGTCCTGCCAAGCCCCCAGCAGATGGATTGCTGACGAGCCCTAGCTAATGGGCTCCAGGCCAGCTTCCAAACCCAGTTGTTCCGGTGAGTACGTATAATAGGGCAGTGCTTCTTTCCCAGTGCAACAGTGCTGTGTCTATTACCGTCCAGGCCAGACCCGGGCTGTCCGGGCACGACGGAAAGAATCCACAACAACTCAAAGCGCCGTATAGCTGGTTTGGCGAGGTAAGGTGAGCTGAGCCATCTTAGGTGAGTGCCTAAATCTGCCTATGCTTGGCAGCACCACGGCATTCGTGAGAGCGACCGCTTCTGCCTGCGTCTCCTATTCCCAAATTTGGGTTCAGTCATTTCTGCCGCAGTCGGGTGGCTTTGCTTTCTTGCGCCTCAAGATGGATTGCCTTACGGTGGCCCAGCTTTGTAGCACATCTTTTTTTTTTGGCTGGCCCTACTTGTATCACTTAGTGATGTCGTCATCGGCGGACTTCTGCTGTGAAAATCCGAATGCCTCCCAAGGGCCTCAAGAGAAACTACCTCATAGCTGCAAATTTCTACAGCCTTCGCCTGTGGTGTCGTTCGTGAATAGCCTAGAGCTTATTGATTTGCCGGTCAAATATAGCACCTAGGTGATATTTCTCGCCCCACAATCTCACAATTAGTACTTATATTTACTTGTCCGTCATTTAAGTTGGGAAAATTTAACTTTATTTCTTTAATGTAAAAAGAACAACACACTTGATATAGCACCCTCGTGGAACTTAATATCTTTCTACGTGCTTTACATTTGCAGCAAGGAAGAATAATTGACTGACTAGTAGTAGCAAGCACAATAAACAACAAGAATAACGTGGTTAAGAGTGACATGCACAGGCTTAGCATGCATTTTAGGTTATTGGCAGCATGCACCCTTCTGCATTCACAAGCATATAATGGATGAATCACAGGGATCCACAAAAAAGTGATAAAAAGATGCATTTTAACATGACTTGGATCAGATTATTAACGGTAGCAGTTGACTAATTTGATTCATTTAGTAAGTCCATGACCAGTCCCTGTCACCTCTAACCATGCAACGCTTGCTGTCATCGATCACACTTCTTTTCCAGCAGATGTTAAGAGCCTGGAAACTAGTTGATTTATCCAAGGAACCCTAGCAAATACATTATCATCATTATTAAGTCTACGTGCAGAGTTATTCACCTGCTTTAAGTTCTTTACTGCAGAGGACGTTTGACCTGTAAGTCGTGAGTTACAGAAGTCAAGAGGGAATGTCCCAAATGAGCGGATCAACTAAGATATGGTATCACACCCTTAGCAGCCTTGATGTGTGCAACATTAAACCACTGAAAGGTGACAGGTTGGCATAGGAGCTGATCAAGTTATCTAGTGAAAGGTCATTTTGGAACAGGAAAACTAGACTTAATTAAGATTGCATTGTAGATGTACTAAAAAAGATCATTTTGAGAATTAAATTTTCTTATTTCCTTGTCACACTATGTTTGATGTTACTTAAACAATTTATTTTTTCCACGTCCAACGCGAACATTTTTCCTATCATCAATCTATTCGCAGAAGTCTGCAATTCATGCAGCATGACAGTTGAGAGATTTCGACGTGCTTGAATGCAAGCAGGAATAAGAGCACTGGTACATCTGTTAGCCGTCAGCATCTAAGCAGAAACCTATATTGTGCAATACGGGCTGCTATTTTGGCTCAGTGTCAAACTCAGGATTCAGGCGATTAGCCGGAATTTTATGAATTCGCAAAACCCGAGCTCAGCTGACGGTCTGCACCTTCGGTTGTTGTTATCCCTTATCTAACGAGATGCTGAGAGCTCAATTAGCAAGAAGGCTCACTTAGGCAGCGAGAGCCTGCTACGTGGTGATGCCGACGGCATTCAGGCTACGGCCACTATATAGCTGCCGAAAGGAAGGATTCCTGGCAATGTCAGCTGCCCATTCTCTAGGCAGTGTGAGGACGTGCTAATATCTCCATGAGCCTTCTAGTTTTGAAGGATTTTCCAGAACAGCCATATCGATGCATTACGTTCGGATTTCGTTACAACTCAATTGGCTATTTAAGATTTGTGTACTGGAAGCTTTCTGAGTGTGTTTCTTTGATTGAATCGAACTGATTCACAGCTATTTGTCACTTCTTGGTGTTCTTTGTTAGCTCTAATATAGCACGTCTTAGTGATACTAACCAGCCGGCATCAGTCCGCCGACTAGCAACAATCTGCTCCGTGAGTTAAATGCTATTTGGTGAAACGTACGCGGTAAATTAAAAGTATTCAAATTTTATAATCCCTATTATAAATGTATGAGCTGATCAGCCAAGCAGCATATGCAGGAATGAACTTTTTTGAAAAATTTGCTGTAAATGAATCCTTACATCTCAGCATTGTTAAAGTGCCCGGGAAATTTTTTTAAGCTCCCTGGTGTCATATTACAGGTATAATGTCGTGTTAAAATCTGATAGTAATTAGTAGTGTGGCTGTCGGAATATATCTGACAGTTCGGGTCTTAAAATGAAAGCTTCGTAAACCTAAGCTATGCTTAGGGCCATCATCACTCGGTACGTATATTGTCCACTTAGCATCCTAATCCGTGCCTTGCTGCTACTAGTACCTACTGATTTTTCTTTCTAAATACAAACTTAAATATGTCCACCGGTTTATTCCTGATTCCGTCAATTGGGTCTCTAAATTAAAGCCACAGATTCTGCAGATGGCATATACAGCAGCTTTATTTTTATAGTGGGAATCAGTCAACTATTGGCTCAGATCCCTTAGCATGGATCCTTGCTGAAGACGAGAAATACAAGCCCGTCTCAAAAAATTATTAATGAAAAAATGAATTTGTCTAGCACTCCCAAGAAAGTTAAATTCTTTCTAGGCCCTAGATTCGTGGTGTAGTGGAAGCATGGTCATGGCTGGTTTTTACATGTCATGTCATATCATGCCATGTATCTCCGTCGGTAACTCCACAAGGCCTATGTGACTATCTGGGGGTTAGGCAGGAGAGTATTGTATAGCCCATTTCCAACCTAAGCGGCTTTCGGTATGCATTAGGTACCTAACAGACTTTATCTCACGCAACAAAGAGAAAGTGGGAAACATAGCAAGGTCAGGAGAGCATGTGAGGTAGTGAGTAGCATGCAAGTACCAGGTCAGGACAACTGCAAACGATGAGCCGTGGCCGCCAGCAGGAGAGTAGTTGTCATTGCCTATAAATTTCGGAAGGAATTTCCAAAGTCACAGGCCTGTAGAGCGAATACTTCAGTGGCCAACAGTCTTTAGACAGAGGAATTTTGACAGCTTATTTATTGTCCTTCTAGAATCTGAGGGGCCCGGAGAGGTTGAAACTGTAGCAGCAGTTCCGCTAGGTGTTGAAAACTATAGCCGAGGCGGCCCTTGTGGATCAGCCCGGAACTTTGCTCCGTAGCCTTTGATCAACGGAAACCATCCTAGCTTTTTTTAGCAAAGTAGGCACGTGGAAAAACCTCAGAGACTTAAAAACTAGCCTTGCAGCAGTATTCATAGCCAACTGCTGTGATCTTGTCACTCTTTTTGGTTAGCAAAGCCAGAAAGGAATTAGAATAATCAAGGCGAGACGGAACTAAGAAGCTAGTTAAATTTTTTTAGAGGTACTGTGAAAGACTGCCTCTATTCTTAGATAAGAATTGAACGTAATTGCTAGCTGGGAAAGCAGTTTTCTGAATGAATTTTTTAAAATGTAGGTAGCTGTCGAAAACCAAATATTTTATTCGAGCACATGGTGATGGTCACAGCAGCTTCTACTAGTAGAAGGTCAAAACCTTTTAATCTAGCCAATGCTAAGAGTATGTTATGAGCAGCAGTTCAGACTAACCGTGATTTAGTCTCAATAATTTTTCCATGATATCCAGGATCGAATGCCGTAAGGCAGGCGTCCACTTTGTCAGTTCCTGCAGCAGATTGCAACGGTTTGAATGACGAATACAGCTGAGTATCATCAGCATAAAAGTGATCTCCTATTCTACGGACGTTAGTCACTTTTCCCAGAAGTTGAGCATAAATGGAGAATAGCAAGTGACAGCAGATGAACCCTCCGGGAAACTCGGTGCGACCCGTCACGAGGGTGATACCTAACCCCCTAACGACACATTTAAACATGACCAGACAAATACAATTTAAACCACGCCCGTGCCTCGTCTGCCAGACCAATTGTCGTTCTCAATCGTTCAAGTAGGACAACGTGATCAATGGTGGTAAAGGCGGCTGACAGATATTGATGAGCTAGGGGAGTGACATAATCAAAGCATGCTCAACGCCAACAATTTTAGCGTGGTAGCAGATGACAGGTTTAATTTTACCTCGCAAATATAGTTGTGGCAGGATCACAGTGTCAGCATGTCCAAGCACACAAAATGAAAAATATGATGAATGAAAAACAGATGCGTTTTAGCTCCTTTTTAAATGTCGTCAAGTAGGCGTGTCGCTGCGTCACTCGAAAATGATTTCTAGGCTTCGGGATTATACAATAATAATAATGTTTTGTATAGCACTCTCAAAAAACCTATTCTCTTTCTAATCACTTCACTGAGGCTGTTTCCAAAGAAAACCAAAAATAATTGGTAAAAACTTTGGGAAGCAGCAGGCTTAGTGTAAGCAGGTGCATGCACACGAAGGAAAAATTGCAAAGACTCTGCAAATGGTAAAAAAAACCGGTGCGTCTTAAACTTTACTTTAAATGACATCACACCAGGTGACGTTTTGAAATGCGTCGGTACTGAGTTCCCGCGCTCCTAAATATCTAAGGTTTGTATGACGTTTACCTAAGCGATTTCATTTAGAATGACTCGTGGTACAATGCCTAGCATGGTGGGGTAGTAGATCTGACAGATAAGCAGCCTCCTCATCACTCTCGTGATTTAGCCAATCAAAAGGGGACACCTTGACTAAAAGACTGAACACCAATAATGATTGTATGAATAGCTATTCAAATATCGTAGCAGAAAGTTCGGTTTCCAAAGAAAATGCTTTTGCTGCTACGTAATATCTTGATAGAGCACTTATCCACAACCAGCTCCCCTAGGACTTTCTCCGACTGAATCGCTCGCGGCCTCCTTAAATGTAGACGTCAAGGTGTTACACAGTATTAAAGGACTTGAGTCAAGATTTGGTGCTGCAGAGTAGGGATATACTCAATTAATTTGTCTACGTTTTTCACAAAGATGTTAGAGAAGCGATCACCAAGATTGGCTTAAGGATCTAACCTGGAAGCGTTTAAGGAGATGGTTGATCGCAGACTTGAGCATTTTGGGATTTTGCATTTTTGATTTATCAATTTACTTATTGAAGCTAGAATTTATATTCGCAAAGATCGACTTGAATAATCTACCTTAGTCCTGGTGTTTAAGTGCATGGACTGTCAATCCGGATCTTGTTTATGCTCTTTCAAGAGTGAGTTTAGCATACCGAGCTAGGTGAATGTCTAAGACAAAAACCAAAGGCCGTCTGGAGGAGGAAGATCAGAGCCTTTAGCCAGCGGTCCATACTTAATGATCGTTTCATTATTTAGTGCAAATGCATTAACCAGAGAGCTTGACGTGCAATAGTTACGTAGAGGCTGAGGGGAATTTCTCAGAAAACCAACAAACCCTGTTAAGTTTACGTGGAATTCTTTCTATGGGTTAAAATTCTAAGCTTTGGCTGTCCATGCCTAGAGCTCGAGCTTAAGAAAAGCATGTGGATGTAAAGTAAGTTCTCTCAAGATTATATACAAAAATTATATATTCATCCAAATTATTTTAGCTTTTCTCGGATATGCCGCACCTCAGAAGTATGTAGCACTCCGGGAACACCGTAATCGTTAATCGTTGACTCCCAGTCAATTTTACTAATATTCCAGTAAAGAATACGGTTAAACCTTAAGCTCTAAATGTCTAAATATTTTTGGTTGGAGCTATACAAACTGCGTCTTCTGATCCCACAATAGTTGCACCTTGTCTACCCTTAAACGAAAGCTTGAAAAAGCATACAAAAGATCCGGACTAACTGTCCATCGACAGGCATATTAGGACTACTGTAGGGCGTAACAATCTATCCTAGCAAAGGGCAAGTCCAGCTTCTAAAAAAAGATTGTTAAATCACAAATGCACAATCCAAAAATGCTGATGTCGACGATAAACCAACTGCTCAACCGTTCCCGGATTAGCTCCTTATCTGATGATCCTAGTGATGATCTACCCAATCGCTTTTCTCGATTCTTTGTGCAGAAGATAGACAAGATCAGGAATCCATCCCTGCGATGGCAACCTCCCCACTAGAATGCTGTTCTTCGGTTCCTGGCTGCACCTCAATGTCTGCATTTAAGCAGGTCACTAGTGATCTAGTCCTAAATTTCGTATCTCAATCAAAGGAGACAAGTCCTCTGGAACCTACTCCCACTCTTCTGCTCCTACGTTGCATTGTTCTGCTGCTGCCATGCATAACTAACATCATTAATATGTCATTAGCCTCAGGTCATGTCCTAGCACCTTTCAAAACAGCTGTAGTCACGCCACTTCTCGGGAAAGCTGCACTAGACCAAGAAAACTTAAGCAACTACCGCCAAGTTTCCCTTCTACCATTACTATCAAAGACACTGGAACGGGTCGTGGCGGACCAGATGAACTCGTTTATCGAAACCTCACACCTTGCTGGTAAGTTCCAGTCTGGCTTTAGAGCTAATCACTCCACAGAGTCAGCTTTGCTTAGGGTATACAACGACCTACTTACGAATGCAGACATGAGTAAAATTTATCTGCTTGTTTTCCTCGATCTTTCGGCAGCTTTTGACACCATCAATCACAAAGTTCTTCTAGAGCGCCTCTCATCTCGCTAAAGCATCACTGGCACTGCTCTGCAGTGGTTCAGGTCCTATCTCAGTGGGAGACTCCGAAGTATTGACGTGAATTGACACAGATCATCTGAAGTACCTCTTAAATATGGAGTACCTCTGGGTTCAGTGCCAGGTCCGGTTCTTTTCACGGCTTATACTGTGCCTCTTGCTGATGTGATTGCCAAGCACGATCTAGGCTTTCACTTCTATGTGGATGACACTCAGTTGTACCTTTGCTTTGATCCCTCCCAGCCTTCGAGCACCTTAAATTCTCTAAACTCACTAGCTGCATGCATTGATGACATCCCCAAACGGATGGCAACAAATTTCCTAAAACTAACCGTCGATAAAACTAACTTACTAGTTATGGGCAAATCCAGTGTGATTCAGAAATTGGAAAGGCTGACGCTCAAAATTGGCTCTGCCAGCATATCTCCTGTTGAATCAGCTCGAAATCTAGGTGTCATATTCCAAAGCTACCTCTCGTTAAACGCCAATATCAGCTCCACGGACAAATCTGCCTATTTTCAGCTTCATAACATTGCTAAAATTCGGGCTTGTTTAGATAAACATACCACGTCCAAGTTGGTCCCTGCATTCGTGACAACTCGTCTCGACTTCTGCAACTCACTGCTTACTGGCAAACCGGCATGTGCGATCAGGCGATTGCAGCTGGTGCAAAACTCAGCAGCTAGACATGCCTGTCGTGAGCATCTCAGTTGCCACATTACTCCACTTCTCGCCGACCTGCACTGGCTATCAGTCAAGCAACGGATTGACTTCAAGGTTTTGTCGCTCACTTTTAGGTCCCTTCATTCTATGGCTCCAGCCTATCTCTCAGATATACTATCCCATCAGGCCAAGCATCGTACCACCTGCTTTTCCGAATCCAATAGTCAAAAATTACCTTGTACTTACCTTAAATCCTTTGGAGACCGTGCATTTAGTTCACATGCTCCCAAAGCCTGTAACTCCCTCCCGACCTGCGTCGGAACATCCCCTGACCTGACCACATTTAAAAGGAACCTAAAAATACACCTATTTAGGACAGCATTTAGTGGGTCCCTGTGATTCGTCTTTGATGTGCTTATGCGTGCTGAGACTGTGCATGCTGCCACTAACCACATTTGCATGCTGACCCTGTGCATGTCACCCTAACCATATTATTCATTTTGTTTGTTTTTCAAGCATGATTTTACTTACTGTTTAATTGCATTTCACTTTGCAGCAAATGTAAAGCGCCTAGAGAGAGATTAAGTTATGTGAGGGCATGTTTATCAAGTGAATAATTATTATTAGGATTACCTGTTCGAGTTTTTGAACCACTGCTACTTAAATGAAAAACTTACACTACCCTAGGTGATCCTATATACTACAATGCAAGAAAACGTGCTTAATACAGAGGTCACGGGTTCAAATAATGCAATCTTTTATCACGTAATTCCAGTAGCAAGCTATTGTTATAGATTTGTAGGCTCTTCTGCCTCTGTAAAAATGAAGCTGTTATATTGGACATTATATAGATAGGTTATAAGTTATATTAGACATATATTCGACATTATTATTATTTTTAGTGGTATGTACATGCTTTAACCAAAAATTAGGAGCCCCAATCTTACATATATGTGAACTCATTTTTTTTTCCTGACCATGATCGGTTCCCCAAATAGACCTATATTCCTGAAAAATTTTGCTGCCTTACTCTTTGATCTGCAACTAAAGTTCTACAAATCTGTCTTTTAGCTGAGCTCATTAAAAGCATCACTTACAACCAATCTCCATTTTGCAAGCAGTTTGTTAAATTTCACAAGCTTAGAGCAAGAACAAACTCCATGGATTTACTGCTGCGTGAATGCTACTACACCAGGACTTCCTGGCTTGCATTGCCAGGAGGACGTTGCCGTCCTCCTGGCAATGCCCGTCCTGTCACCTTAATTAGAGGGATTTTTTGACTCCCCCTTCACAATAGAGCGAGCCTTGTGGGTTAAATTTCAAGATGCTCATTGCTTGAAATAATGAGTGACTCGTGTAACATGCATTCTAAAAGCTACATGCTTATTAGTACGTCATAGGTCCTCGGAGAGTACTATCAGAGTCTTGTATTTTCAGGCAAATAAATTAAGTACGAACTCATCAATACGTCATTCTCTAATAATTTTGCAGGGCTTCTTCTAACCTTCAGAAGACATCTCAGAATTCGCACCGAACGGCAACTGTCGACGAGCGGTACAATGACTGGTGCAGCTTCAGGCCGGCGGATACTGATTACTCTTCTTTGTTGCTGGCTCATTGTTCCCTACGTCGTTATACCTGAAGCTGAGGCAGCTCCTACCTGCGATTCTACTCAGTGCCAAATCGATTGTTCATCCAGATTCCGACTTGGCCGAGGGCGATGCTGGCTAAATGCAAGACGTGTGCTCGTCTGTCGGTGCATGCCGCCAGAGGTTTTGGTGCATCATTGGGGCCATGACACAATGACGGTCGCCTAATACGTTTCGATCCCCGTTCAAATGGCAACAACTTGCTCAGTGTGTTTAAAAGTAGCTGCAAGTCTTGGTTTTCTGCTTCGCTCCTTATGCATGTAACTCTGAACCTGACATTATAAGTCAAATAATGTATATGTTAACGATTCAGCCTTGCCATTCATCTGCCCTTCGACACGATTATTGAAGATTTTCGTTATTAAAATATCAAACGTTGGAAATCGTGTTTGCTGTCTGAAAAGCCTTTGTTAGCTGTCCACTGCAAGTACACATGTGTAAATAATATATATACGTATTTTATTTAATTAATAACAGCTATTTTTGTTGTCAATAAACTAAATATCATAGGCAGAATTAGCCTTACTTTGCATTTCACCTATGAGCATGGTCTCGGAAAACGTGAGGCTATATTTTTCAGTCGGGAGGTTATTAATTCGGTCCCAGCTCCGTGAGGAAATAATGTACTGGATGTTGCCAAAGCAGTAATCGTCAGTTTATGGACACAATTAATTAGCCTACGGGTAAGGTGCTCGCACTTCACGACCCAGGATTTTGGTTCTATTCCTTCAGCAGGCAACTATGTATTCCCTACTGCAAGCAGGACATAGGAGGTGACGACAATCCAGTTCGAGTCTTGTCAAATTGAAGACTTAGATCCTGATTTGTGTGCAACTAAGCCATATATTAAGCCCCCAAAGCAACTATTT
Organism: Cristatella mucedo; assembly: GCA_009760855.2. NCBI lineage: Eukaryota > Metazoa > Bryozoa > Phylactolaemata > Cristatellidae > Cristatella > Cristatella mucedo. The sequence goes on from WPIO01000009.1 coordinate 1,545,056, forward strand.
TTATAAATTGAAACAGAGGTCAGCAAAATCCGGTCTTTTGGTCAGATCAGGTATAGCTAGTGTTCAAGTCCAGACCAGCAGCAGCTAGTTCTTTATTGATGGATCAGGCCTAGCTGAATTGTCGCGGTTTTCTTCCCCTTCAATATAGAGGTACTTCGACTTGCGAGTATCCCAACTAACGAGTTTTTTAGGCACGAGCCATCTCTTGGCCGCTTTTTGCTTTGCGTTGAAAGCTAATTGTGATTATGCTTGATTTATTTTCTTGTGTTTCTAAGTATGCTCTTAGAACTGCGTCTTTGCTTTGCTCGTGGCTTGCAGCGGCAGTCCTCAGCCACGACGGATTAATTAGAGCCAGAAAATGCTAACGAGTGCAGATGGGTCTGCCAGGGAGACAGGTAAAATGGAGGAGAGAAGGACTGCTTGCGGTTACTAAGGCTCGTAAGGGAAAGGCAGCGAAAGGCGTTCAAACTGCGAGTGCGTGACGTCAAGTGCGAGTTCGGCGGCTCCCTTGAAGGCCGACTCGTGTGAGCCTTCGGGGTTGAGACCGACTACGGCAGGAACCGCTGCACTAAGTACTTTACTTAGGCGGTACCACCGTCTTTGAGATTCTTGCATTGCTAAACACTATCGGCAAGTCTGAAAAAGGCCCTGCCCACGGCACACAATTTCCTCGGAACGCCTCTGGTCGTACGTGTTTGTTGTCTCTGCTGTACTACATTTGTAAAAAAATATTCTTTAGTTATTAATACATTTTGTAATTTAAAACGTCACATAAATCCTCGGTGTTTGTTGAGAATTCGAAATGAATAATTTCATTTCAGATCATTGTTATGGGGTAACTTGATTTAACATGCAACTATTTTGAGTTACGAGCTCCGCCAAGGGACGATTTGAACTCGTAAGTCAAGGTAGTTCTGCACTGCTGGTCGCACCGCATGCTGTGGCTCGTGGGGTTTTTCTTTACCTCTTATCTTGGGCGCTTTTATGAAAAAGAACTGTCTAAATGGGGAGGGATAATAAATATTGTGCTGCAGATATGTTCGCTCTCCGGTCTCGGTTTACTCACCGTTAGCCTTAGCCAAGGACTGTGTTGCGCATGCGTGTGTGTGCTGTGACGTGCAAAGCAATTTCTCTTCATTGTCATATTACTCAAGTCCTATTTCCGCACGGTAACACCAATAACTATACCCAAGGAGCGGAAGCAACGCTCAGCTACGCATATCCCTAAGGTTGACCTCGAACGACGTATCTTCAACCCTTAGTGGACTTACGAGCTATTCTTCGTCCAACGCGGCTACAAAGCCCTGTGTTTAGTTTGCAACGACACTTTCAAGCGGTCAAATCTCAAGGGGCATTTCGGTGCCGAGCACTCACTCACCTACAGAAACTTTACCGAGTAGGAGCTGAAGGCTGAGGCTGCTCGCTTGCATTCACGTTCGGATCAACAATCGCTCTTCAAGAGGCAGACCGTCAAAGCTTCTGAATCTGCTGAGCGGCTCATTTTTGCCTCCTAAAATGTGTCCTTGTTGATTGCAAAGAAAATGCATCCCTCCTCTGATGCCGACTTTGTAATGGAATGTACGCTTGCTGCAGCCGACGTCTCTTTGTCCCGAGCCACTCGACACTTTCAAAGCGATCCCTCTGCCTGCGAATACTACGACTCGCCATATAGAATACTTAGTCAGTAATATCTGGTCTGCCATGTGCATGAAGTACAAAAATCTCGACATTTTTTCCATCGCCTTGGACGAGAGCTGCGATATCTAGAACGTTGTGCTGGTGGCCATCTTTTTGCTTGACGTCACACAAGATCAGGAGGTTGTCAAGAAGTTTCCCAGTGTCATGCCGATGACGGAATGACAACCGACAGAGATGTCCTCAATGTTCTCCTCCTGGCTTTGAGTGTTTTCGACCTGTCAAATATCGTCTCAGTAACTACTGACGTTGTGCCTGCCGTGGCTGGGTCTACTGAAGAACTTTCACAGCAGCTGATCGACCACTGTGTTGCTCTTTTGGCTGTTCGCAGGAGATAACCAACGTGCACTGCATAACTCACCATGAGGCATTGTGTGCCTAAAAAGCAGGCATGAAAGACGTGATTTATGTTGTGCTAAAGCTTTTAAGTGCAGTAATTGCTCGTCCTAAGCCGCTAAATCCATAAGCATATATGTTAAACTTTAGAGGCTGATTACGGCAATCTGCTTTACCACATTGAAATTGGCTGTCTCAATCAGGGCAGCTTCATGAAACGCTTTTTCGCTCTCAGCCACGAGATCGTTTCCTTCTTCTGTGAGAGGGGCGTCAACGGTTTTTAATGTTCTCTGACGAGGTTTGGCTTTGTCGGTTCGGTTTCCTCATTGATATCAGGTCTTACCTTAATGAACTTAGCCTGAAATTGCAAGGACGTATCGTGGTCATCATGAACGTGGAAGTCCACGTGGGGGCATTCGAAACGAAGCTGGTCTATGAGAGAAGCACCTGTATAAAGGCTACAACATACATTTTCTGAACTTAGCGTGTCTGATGCAACTCTCGTTGATGCAGAAGAATGGTTGAGTTTGTTGTTAACCCTGGCGAATGAATTCTCTTGGCGCTTCAATATGAGCTTTCTCATTGGCAGGAGTGCACAATCGACCTCACTCCTTTTGACTTTCTCTATGACAACGCCTCCTCTGATGTACAACTGGAGTCGATTGAGCTACAGGCCTCGGACGTTTTTTGTCCAAGTTTACTTCTTGCACATCTGTCTTTCACGTCTACTCTTATTTGCCACAGGCTCAGTTTCCAATGTTGCTAGCCCGTGCCAGGTGTGTGATCACAACGTTTGGCAGCACTTGAGCCCGAGGGTGGTAATCCGGTTTACCATAGTAACCCGGATGGGGGCGGACTGAGATAACTACCCGAATATTGATCCAAATGATATCCAAATAGGCCAAAAATCTGGGTCTCGTTGAGCTCTATTTGTTAGCAAAAAGACAGTGATTTTTTCTAAAACGATCAGTTTGGTTGTGCAAGTGGGCAGCTTCTGGCCAGATCCAGGGCAATGATCCAGAGCTTGATCATGAATATGGAGCCGATTTTCTAGCGAAATAGCTCAACATTTGTGGCTAATTTGGGACAACCACGTGTGCCTTCTTCTGGAGCCCCACGGAGCGTATCTGTTCACCCGGATCAGCTTCTGCTCTGATGCTGTTTCTTTTCTGAAAAGAGTCTAAATCATATCGGATGCTGCTAGACACTGCACGTCTATATTGTCAGGATCTTTATCCTTACTATCAGCGATACAACTCCTCGAGCACTGGTTCAGCTTTTCCGGACCTCCTGCATAGTCTTTTCGGACTAGCGGGGGGGGGGCAATGAAGTTTCCGGGAAATTTTCCTATGAACTTTCACACCGGTTCCATTGCCTTGCTAAGATTGTTACTGTTAACATATTGTATATCGTCGTTATAGCTAACCATATCAGATATCATTTCATTAAGCTCTCCCTCGTATAGTTCTTAAGATTATTTCGACGTGTTTCCGACGATGCTGCTCTTGAATCAGATCAAGAGTGTTTTCTACATCGAGAAGGTATATTGTTTAGAGCAGCTATCCCCTAAAAAATAATTTATTATTTAGGGTTCTATTTGCAGAAATTTGGTAATCCGAGTTAAAGCCATTGGGCTCACTCATTTCTTTGACCACCCTCTCTCCAAGATGAAGTTTTGGTAGAACAAGAAGTACTCAACTTAATGAAACCATGTGGCTGAAACCCTAATCGTTAGAACCTGGTATTTCCGTCTTCTCTAAGAACAAGCATCATCATCTTTCCTATTGAGATAACTATACTTTTGAATATAAATCTTTCCTTGGGAACATTGTTCCTTCTGGCATAGTTTATCCACTTGAGCTCCTTCAATTGCTTAATAGTCCAAAAAGTGTGCCAACCTCTGCCCTGGAACTGCATGTACCGCCAAAATATTGACACTTTATACCGGTTACATAGAGACATTCGTAGATAATAATAATAATAATAATGTACTTGATAAAGCACCCTCAGAGAACTTAATTTCTTTCTAGGCGCTTTATATTTGCTGCCAAGGGAAATACAATTAAATGGTTAGTAAAATCATGCTTGAAAAACAAACAAAATGAATACCATGGTTAGGGGTGACATACACAGGGTCAGCATGCGAATGTGGTTAGTGGCAGCATGCACAGTGTCAGCACGCATAAGCTCGTGAAGGACGAATCTCAGGGACCCACTAACTGCTGTCCTAAATAGGTGTGTTTTTAAGTTCCTTTTAAATGTGGTCAGGTCAGGGGATGTGCCGACGCAGGTCGGGAGGGAGTTCCAGGCTTTGGGAGCATACGAACTAAATGCACGGTCTCCAAAAGATTTGAGGTTTGTACGAGGTATTTCTAGACGGTTGGATTCCGAAAAGCGGGTGATACGGTGCTTGGTCTGATGTGGGAGTATGTCGGAGAGATAGGCTGGAGCCATAGAATGAAGGGACCTAAAAGTGAGTGACAAAACCTTGAAGTCAATCCGTTGCTTGAGTGGTAGCCAGTGCAGGTCAGCGAGAAGTGGAGTAATGTGGCAATGTCGACGCTCACGAAAGACAGGCCTAGCTGCAGAGTTTTGCACCAGCTGCAATCGCCTGATCGCACACGCTGGTAGGCCAGTGAGCAGTGAGTTGCAGAAGTCGAGACGAGATGTCGCGAATGCATGAACCAACTTGGACGTGGTATCGTTATCTAAACAAGCCCGAATTTTTAGCAATATTATGAAGCTGAAAATAGGCAACTTTGACCGTGGAGCTGATATGGTCGTCTAACGAGAGGTCGCTTTGGAATATGACAATTTGAACTCATCCGAGTTATTTCTTACTTTAAACGGTTCGAATCAATTTTTTATCCAGACAATGTGAAAAGTGATGTGAACTAAATTATAAAACTTTACATGATGGGCGATATGCATGATTTGCATTATTAGCATGATTTGCATGTTGGCACGTGTTACTCAATGTAAAAGGCATGCATCTCTATTTTTGTGTGACCTTTACGATTTCTTCCGGTCACCACTTGTGGCAGCATACCTGCCGACATTGTAGCAACAAATGAGACTAGTTAGCTTCCCTTAGAGATCCAGGCTTCAAGTGTATGTGTCACGAATCAGCAAGGACTAGCTCCAGTTTTTTATTTGCATTTTTGTGACGATATGCCATCTGGAAATATGCAATTTAAATCTCGGGTATTTGTAACCTTAGTATACCATTCCGATGTGGAATATTAGACACTGATGGCTCAGTCTGCATGGCTCATTTTTAGCTTGCTGTCAGCCTCTCCCGCCGAAACCACCTACTGTTTGACAGCCCTCCACGACTGTTATCTATTTGAACGCACCGACGTCTTTAAGGCACGGCTGCTCTGAGCCCTGCCGCATTCCCTTCGAGGCATGCACACAGAACTGATTGCATCATGCTGCCAGCTTCGCTCACGTGATAAAAGAGCCGAAGCTATGCCCTTTGGCTCTCAAGAACCTTCTTCTCTGCAGCTCTGCCCCTGCAATTCTAGGCAATTTAATTTCCAGGTGCCACAGCTACGGTTCAGATGGTTCCAATTAAGTTCGGCTCCTGCCGAGCATGCAGCAGGTGAATGGTGGATGGGCCGGGGCTGACTGGCTCCAGGCCAGTTGCCACACCCGGCGGTTCCGGTGAGTACGTATAATAGGGCGGCTCTTCTTGCCAGTGCTACAGTGCTGTGTCTATTACCGTCCAGGCCAGACCCGGGCTGTCCGGGCACGACGGAAAGAATCCACAACAACTCAAAGCGCCGTATAGCTGGTTTGGCGAGGTAAGGTGAGCTGAGCCATCTTAGGTGAGCGCCTAAATCTGCCTATGCTTGGCAGCACCACGGCATTCGTGAGAGCGACCGCTTCTGCCTGCGTCTCCTGCTCCCGAATTTGGGTTCAGTCGTTTTTGCCGCAGTCTGGTGGCTTTGCTTCCTTGCGCCTCAAGATGGATTGCCTTACGGTGGCCCAGCTTTGTAGCACATGTTTTTTGGCTGGCCCTACTTGTATCACTTAGTGATGTCGTCATCGGCGGACTTCTGCTGTGAAAATCCGAATGCCTCCCAAGGGCCTCAAGAGAAACTACCTCATAGCTGCAAATTTCTACAGCCTTCGCCTGTGGTGTAATTCGTGACCAGCTTAGAGCTGATTTATTTGTCAGTCAAACATAGCACCTGGCTGATATTTCTCGCCCACAATCTCACAAATGATACTTATATTTACTTGACCATCTTTTTTAAGTTAGTAAAATTAAACTTTATTTCTTTGATATATTACTAATAACAACACACTTGATATAGCGCTCTCATGGAACTTAATATCTTTCTATGTGCTTTACATTTGCTCCTAGGAAGTATAATTGAATGACTAGTAGTAGCATGCTCAATGAACGACAAGAATAACATGGTTAAGTGTGACCGTGCACAGGTTTAGCGTGCATGTTTGGTTTTTGGCGGCATGCACGATCCAGCATTCACAAGCAAATACAGAATAAATAACAGGGATCCACTAAAAAAAGTGATAACTAGATGCGTTTAAATAATAATAATAACTCACTTGATAAAGCGCCGTCAGAGAACTTAATCTCTCTCTCTAGGCACTTTACATTTGCTGCAAAGTGAAATGCAATTGAATGCTAAGTAAAATCATGCTTGAAAAACAAACAACATGAATAATATGGTTAGCAGTGACATGCACAGGGTCAGCATGCAAATGTGGTTAGTGGCAGCATGCACAGTGTCAGCACGCATAAGCACATGAAGGACGAATCACAAGGACCTGCTAAATGCTGTCCTAAATAGGTGTTTTTTTAGGTTCCTTTTAAATTTGCTCAGGTCAGGGGACGTTCTGAAGCAGGTCGGGAGGGAGTTCCAGGCTTTGGGAGCATACGAACTAAATGCACGGTCTCCAAAGCATTTAAGGTTTGTACGAGGTATTTCTAGACTGTTGGATTCCGAAAAGCCGGTGGTACGATGCTTGGCCTGATGGGATAGTATATCTGAGAGATGGGCTGGAGCCATAGAATGAAGGGACCTAAAAGTGAGCGACAAATCCTTGAAGTCAATCCGTTGCTTGACTGATAGCCAGTGCAGATCGGCGAGAAGTGGAGTAATGTGGCAACTGCGACGCTCACGACAGACAAGTCTAGCTGCGGAGTTTTGCACCAGCTGCAATCGCCTGATCGCACATGCTGGTAGGCCAGTAAGCAGAGAGTTGCAGAAGTCGAGACGGGATGTCACGAATGCAGGGACCAACTTAGACTTGGTATCCTTATCTAAACAAGCCCGAATTTCAGCAATGTTATGAAGCTGAAAATAGGCAGATTTGATTGTGTTGCTGATACGGTCGTCTAACGAGAGGTCGCTTTGGAATATGACACCTAGATTTTGAGCTGATTCAACTGGAAATATTCTGGTAGAGCCAATTTTGAGAGTCAGCCTTTCCAGCCTCTGAATCACACTTGGTTTGCCAATAACTAGTAATATGGCTTTGATCAGATTATTAACCGAAGCAGTTGACTAATTCGAAGCATCTAGTATGTCCGTGACAGGTCCTTGTCACCTTTAACCACGTTACGCTTGCTGTCATTGATCAGGCTTGCTTTCCAGCAGATGTTAAGAGCCTCGAAACTAATCACTTTTTCAAAGGCACTATGACGAATGCATTGCCATCTTTATTAAGTCTACGTGCAGAGTCCTTAACCGACTATAAGTTCTTTACTGCATAGGACGTTAAACCTGTAAGTAGTGAGTTATAGAAGTCAAGAGGGAATGTCCAAAATTAGTGGATTAACTCAGATGTGGTACTTCACTCTAAGCAGCCTCGATGTGTGAAACGTTAAACAGCTGAAAGGTGACAGATTGACATAAAAGCTGATCAAATTATCTATTAAAAGGTCATTTTAATACAAGAAAACTAGACTTCATTCGGATGGCATTGGAAATGTACAGATTGAGAATATTTTGACACTTAATTTTTTTTATTTCTGTGTCACACTACGTTTGATTATGCTTAGAGATTTTTTCCACGACCAACGCGAAAACCTTTGCTGTCATCAATCTATTTGCGGAAGTCAGAAGTTCATGCAGCAAGACAGTTGAGAGAGTTCGACGTACTTGAACGCAAGCAGGGATTAGAACGCTGGTACTTCTGTTAGCCGTCGGCATCTAAGCAGAAACTTATATTGTGCAATACCGGTTGCTATGATAGCTCAGTGTCAAACTCCGGCCTCAGTTGATTAGTCAGAATTTTAGCAATTCGCAGAACCCAAGCTCAGCCGACGGTCTGCACTTTTGGTTGCAATTATCCCTTTATCTAACCAGATGCTGTGAGCTCAATTAGCCAAGAGGCCCACTAAGGAAGCCAGAGCCAGCTACATGGCCATGCTGGCGGCAGTTAGGCAACGGCCACTGTATAGCTGCCGAAAAAAGGTCTCCTGGCAATGTCAGCTGCCCATTCTCTAGGCCGTGCAAGGACATGCTAATATCTCAATGAGCCTTCTAGTTTCAATGAACTTTCCAGGACGACCATATTGGTGCATTAGGTTCGGATTTTTGTACAACTCAAGTAGCTAGTTTCACTTTCTGTGCTGGACAATTTCTGAGTGTGTTTTCTTTTATTAAATCGTACTGATTCACAGCGATTTGTTACTTCCAGGCGTTATTTGAGAGCTCTAATATAGCACGTCGTAGTGACTCTAACCAGCTGGCATTAGTCTGCCGACTAGCGAGGATCTGCTCCGTGAGGTGAATGTTATTTGGCGTAACGTACACTGTAAATTGAAAGTGTGACAATATATTAGCCTCTCTCGTAAATGCAGCAGCTGATCAGCAGAACAGCATATGCAGGAATTGACCTTTTTAACAATTAGTGTGAAATAAATCCTTACATTTCAGCATTGTTAAAGTGTCCAGGAAATTCTTCTAAGCTTCTGGTGTCATATTACAGAAACAATGTCGTGTTACAATCTGATAGTTATTAGTAGTGTGGCTGTAGGAATACATCTGACAATTTGGGTCTTAAAATGAAAGCTCCTTAAACCTAAGCTATGCATAGGGACATCATCACTCGGTACATACATTGTCCACTCAGCAGCTTAATCAGTGCCTTGCTTCTACTAGTACCTACTGAATTATCTTCCTGAATGCGAACTCAAATACGTCCACCAAGATTTTCCAGATATTCCGTCATTTGGGCCTCTAATTCAAAGCCACCAATTCTGCCACAAGGCCTCAAGCAGCTGCTTTATTTTAATGGTGGGAATCCGCCAACAATTGGCACTGTTCCCTTTCCTTGGGTCCATGCTTAAGATGGAAAATACAAGCCCGTCTCAAAAAATTAATAATAACAAAATATATTTGTCTTTCACTTGCAGGAAAGTTAATTTCTTTCTAGGTGCTAGATACGTGGTGCAGTAGAAGCGTGGTCATGGCTGGTTGTTATATGTCATGCCATGTCATGTCATGTATTTCCTCCTGTAACTCCACCAGGCCAAAGTGACTGTGTGGGGGTTAAGCAGGAGAGTTTTGTATAGCCCATTCCAAACCTAAGCGGCTTTCGGTATGCATTCGGTAGCTAACAGACTTCATCTCACGCAACAAAGAGAAAGTGGGAAGCATAGCAATGTCAGGAGAACAATTAAAGTAGTGACTAGCATGGAGGTATCAGCTCAGGACATCTGCAAACCGTGAGCCATGGCCGCCAGCAGGAGAGTAGTTGTCATTGCTTAAGAATTTTGGAAGGAAGTTTTACAGTCAAGGACCTTCCGAGCTAAAGCTCCAGTTACCGACATTCTTTAAGCAGAGGAATTTTACAGCTAATTTATCGTCTATACAGAACCTGGGGGGCACGAAGAGACTGAAACTGATGCACCAGTTCAGCTAGGTGTTGAGAAGACAAGCCTTGGCGGGTTTTGTAGATCAGCCCCAGAACTTACCTCTGTATCCGTTGATTAACGGTAGCCATCCTAGCTCTTTTAGCAAAGAAGGCGCGTGGAAAAACTCTGTGATTTATAAACAGGCCTTGCAGCAATATTCATAGCCAGCTGCTGTGGTCTTGTCACTTTTTTTGGGTAGCAAACTCAGAAGGGAATTTCAATAATCAAGCCGAGACAGAACTAAGGAGCTAGTTAAGTTTTTGGGCAAGTTACTGTGAAAGACTGCTCCTACTATTAGATAAAGATTTGACGTAATTGCTAGCTGTTGAAGCAGCTTTCTGAATGAAAGTTTTCAAATTAAGGCAATATTAAAAAAATGTAAGAAATATTTTATTCGAGCACGTGGTGACGGTCGCAACAGCTGCATCTATTGGAAGATCGAAACCTTCCAATCTAGCCACTGCTTAGAGTGTTTTAGGAGCAGCAGTTTGGTCTAATCGTGATTTAGTTCCAAGAAATTATTTGACATTCAGATTCAAAAGCTGCAAGTCTATCGTTCAGCTTGCCAGTTACTGCAGCAGATAGCAACGGTTTAAATTAAGAATTCAGCTGAGTATCATCAGCATAAAAGTGATATCCTATTACACTGACCTTAAGCACTTTACCCAGAAGTTGAGCACACATGGAGAACAGCAAGTGACAACGGATAAGCCCTCAGGGAATCCCCATGCGACCCGTCTCTTGGGTGATAGCTGACCCCTAACGACATTGATTCGACACGATCAGACAAGAACAATTTAAACCATGCCTGTGCCTCGTCAGCCAGAATAATCGTCGTTCTCAATCGTTCAAGAAGGACATCGTGATCAATGGTGTTAAAGGCGGCGGATAGATATAGAAGAGCTAGGACAGTGACATCCTTAAGGAAGGCTCAACGTTAACGACTTTAGCATGGTATTAGGTGACAAACTTAATTTTACCACGCAAATATAGTTCCGGTAGGATGCACAGTGTCAGCATGTGTAAGCACAAACAAAAAAAAACACAAGGTACCTCAAATCCCCATGACAAACAGGTGCGTTTTTAGCTTCTCTTTAAATGTCGTCAAATAGGCATGCCGTTGCGTCAGTTGAGAATGAGTTCTAGGCTTTGGGAGTATATAATAATAATAATTTATTTGCATAGCACCCTCAGAAACCCCATTTTCTTTCTACTCACTTCACAGACCCTGTTTCCAAACAATTTCAATCATGCTTAAGACAGAGGTCATGGGTTTAAATTATGCGACGGTCGATCATGTAATTCCAGCTGCATGCTATAGTTATAGATTAGTAGGCTCTTCGGCCTCTGTAAAAATGAAGCTGTTACATCAGATAGCATTACTATTTTTAGCAGTAATGAATCGGTTTAACTAGAAATTAGGAGGCCCAACGGTATTTTCAAATAAATATGAACTAGTATTTTCCTTCTAGACCATTTTGTGTTTCGCGAATAGACACATATTCTTGAAAAATGTCGCTGCCTTACTCTTTGATCTTCAACTTAAGTTCTACAAATCTCTACTTTAGCTCAGCTCATTAAAAGCATCACTTACCCAAATCTCCAATCTGCAAGCATTGGGTCACATTTCACAAGCTTAGAGCAAGGACCAACTCCATGGATTTACTGGTGTATAAACGCTACTACACCAGGACATCCTGGGTTGCATTGACAGGAGGACGCTACCGTCCTCCTGTCACCTCCGTTAGAGGGATTTCTTTACTCCCCCTTCACAATAGAGTAAGCCTTGTGGGTTAAAGTTTAAGATGCTCATTGCTTGAAGTAATGAGTGACACGTGGAACATGCATCCTAGAAGCTGCATGCTTATGAGTACGTCATAGGTCCCTGGGGAGTAGTATCAGGGAGTCTTGAATTTTCAGGCGAATAAATTACGTACGAGCTCATCGATAGGTAATGGTCTACTAATTTTGCAGGGCTTCTTCTAACCTTCAGAAGACATCTCTGAATTCGTACCAAACGGCACTACTGACGAGCCGTACGATGACTGGAGCAGCTTCAGGCCGGCGGATGCTGATTGCTCTTCTTTGTTGCTGGCTCATTGTTCCCTACGTCGTTATACCTGAAGCTGAGGCAGCTCCTACCTGCAATTCTACTCAGTGCCATAATGATTGTTTAGTTAAGTACCGACTTGGCCGAGGGCGATGCGTGCCAAATGCAAGAAGTGTGGTGGCCTGTCGTTGTATGCCGCCTGAGGCAATAACGGGCCTGTTAACCGATAACACAACAACAGTCGCCTACTAATACGTCTCGACTTCGTTCAAATGGCAGCGATACGCTCAGTGTGCTTAAAGTAGCCGAATGTCTAGTTTTTCTGCTTCGCTCCCTATGAATGTAACTCTGAACTAGACATCATCAGTTAAATAATGTTTATGTTAATAATTCAGCCTCAACATTTATCTGCCCCTCGAAGCGATTGCTGACGGTTTCCGTTATTAAAGTGGCAAACGGTGGCCATCTCCTTTTCTGTCTGAAAAGAGTTTGTAGGCTGTCCACTGCAAGTACACATATGTAAATAATATATAAACGTATTTGACCTTGTTAATAGTAGCTAAGTTAGTTGTCAATCAACACAATGCTAGAGGCAGAATTTTCTTTACTTTGCATTTCACCAAAGAGCATAGTCTCAGAAAACGTGAGGCTGTATTTTTTGAGACTATATTTTTCAGTATAGAGGCTATTAAGTCGGACCCAGCTCGGTGAGCAAGTAATGTACTGGAAGTTGCCAAACCAGTAAACGTCAGTTCCTGAACACAATTGATTAACCCACGGGTAAGGTGGTCGCACTTCACGACCCTGAATTTTGGTTCTATTCCTCCAGCAAGCAACTTTTGAATCCGTACTGCAAGCAGGACAAAGGAGGCGACGACAATTCAATTAATAATAATAATAATAATAATGCACTTGAAAAAACACCCTTGGAAAACTTAATCTCTTTCTAGGCGCTTTACATTGGCGGCAAAGGGAAATGCAATTGAATGGTGAGTAAAATCATGCTTGATAAACAAACGAAATGAATAACATGGTTAGGGGTGACATGCACAGGGTCAGCATGCAAATGTGGTTAGTAGCAGCATACTCAGCGTCAGCACTCATAGGCACATTAACGATGAATCACTATGAACGAGGTACCAAATAAAAGCAGTCTTAAATACGTGTGTGTTTTAAGTTCACTTTAAATGTAGTCAAGTCAGGGGATGTTCTGACGCAAGTTGGGAGGAAGTTCCAGGCTTTAGGAGCATACAAACTAAATGCACTGTCTCCAAAGGATTTGAGGTTTGTACAAGGTATTTTCAGACTGTCGGATTGGGAAAGCGGGTGGCGGGATGCTTGGAATGATGGGGGAGTATATCTGAGAGATAGGCTGAAGCCAAAGAATGAAGTGACCTAAAAGTGAGCGGCAAAGCCTTGAAGTCAATCCGTTGCTTGACTGGTAGCCAGAGCAGGTCGGCGAGAAGTGGAGTAATGTGGCAACTGCAACGATTACGACTGACAAGCGTTACTGTGTAGTTTTGCACCAGCTGCAATCGCCTGATCGCACATGCTGGTAGGCCAGCGAGCAGTGAGCTGCAGAAGTCGAGACGTGATGTCACGAATCCACGGACCAACTTAGATTTGGTATCCTTATCTAAACAAGCCCAAATTTTAGCAATGTTATGAAGCTGAAAATAGGCAGTTTTGACTGTGGAGCTGATACAGTCGTCCAACGATAGGTTGCTTTCGAATTTGACACCTAGATTCCGAGCTGATTCGACAGGAAATATGATGGTAGAGCCAATTTTGAGAGTCAGCCTTTCCAATCTCTGAATCACACTGGGTTTGCCCATAACTAGTAAGTTAGTTGTATCGTCATTTAGTTTTAGAAAAGTTTCCGTCATCTATGTACGGATGGCGGCAACGAATTCGAGTCTTGTCATTCTAAAGACTCCTGGAATACATTAAGAAAACAGACTCACTTGACAGACTTTTGCATAGATTGTGGGACGTTGGATATCGGTAAAATAGTCTTGATGGCTTCTGAGCCTCAGATCAGAATATTGAGAAGCAATTCCGGCTCATGTTAAACCTATTGGTATACGAGATTATAACTGCAGCTGCTGCCTTTAAAACTGACGCTCTGAAAGCTAACAGCCATGAGTTGGGCGTTTCTTAGTGAAAACAGCAATCGAATTCCTAATTCTTCTGATGAAGAGAAGCATATATATGCATATATATATATATAGAGAGAGAGAGAGAGAGAGAGAGAGAGGGAGTTTAAGAATAGAGTCACATGAATTTCCGGGTTGCCGATGACAATACCTCGTTTGCTTGAGGCTATTCAAGCAGAACGGCCGGTTTTTTCAGGATGATTAACCTAACAATTGGTTGCTTTGCTTCATTTCCGATTTCTCGTTGCCTTGGTCACTATTCGGACCCATTGAGTCGTTCTAATCATTCTATCATTTGTCATCTTACCCGTGGAATGAACACTTGGTCAAGTTACTTACACTTTATTGACTTACAGTTTTTATGTAATGTATCTCCGTCAGTAACTCAACAAAGTCCTAAAGACCATGTGGGTGTTACGAAGGAGAATTTTGTATAGCACACTCACAGCCTAAGCGGCTTTCGGTACGCATTCGGTAGCCAACAGACTTCGTCTCACGCAACAAAAAGAAAGTGGGAAGCATAGTTGAGTCAGGAAAGCAGTTGAGGTAGTGAATAGCATAGAAGTAGCAGTTCAGGACCGCTGAAAAAGATGTGCCATAGTCGGCAGTTGGAGAGTAGTTGTCGCTTCCATAATCCCAGATTCATTTAAGTGGGATCCTTTGGCAAGTACTTCATAGGGCTTCTCAAATCAGAAACCATTCCAAGTATCTCAACAATAGTCTATCACTTTGCTTCACAGAGGTTTTATTTGCAGTTATCTGCTTAGCAATAAAATAGTACTTCATCCCTTCGCTTGTAAGTTCAATGGTCACTTTAATGGTTTTGGCAGCTTCAGTAAAAGCAAGAATGTGAGAGATTCCCGGTTACTGCATTCAAGCTGGTGCTTTTTCGAAACTGCCGGGTACGTCTGCTTCTTAACTAGCACAGGCATACGACCCAAATAGCAAAAAATTAACGCAGCTGTTTGGACATGGCATGTGTTTGTCTCATAATTTAACTAGACGCAAAATCAGTTCCTGTAAGCGACCACGCCAGAAATTCATTGAAATCATTTAGAATGCATCCTCAGTTTATATGCGAAATGAAATTTGCGTTCTCTAATGGCAAGGAACAAGTGGTTTCCTTCGGCAGCAAAGAGAATGTAATTAGTTTGTATAGGGAATCACACTTTAGTTCAACTTCGTTGAGATAGCCTATATGAAATACAAAGGCTTTCTTTTGGTAAAATATTGCTAGAATTAAAAAAATGCATACAAAGCCAGTTGGTTTTCCCTGGAGTGCTATAAAACTTATTATTATTTTTCTTATTTGTACTATTATTACTTATTCCGTTATTATTTTACCCTTTGTTTCCTACCACACTGATGCATGCATTTTGCTTACTTTTTTAGCCTTTTTCTGGATCTATTGCATAAAATAGTCAACGATTCCAAATGGTGGACAGAAACTGCGGATTTACACGAAAATGCTTAGTATGATTATTAAAAAATTCTTTGTTTAGCATCCTGGCTTGGCTTTTTTATACCTAGCTGAACTATTTCACCAGTTTCAGCCTCCTCGTGTCCTCAGGGCCTATATGGACACTAAACTGGCTGTTCAATTCCTTCGATTATAGACCGTTAGCAACAGCTTTTGCTCTGCAGCTCCTAGACTCTGCGGAACTTAATTCCACGATTCATACTCAACGGCAGTTACTTTCCAAGCTTCCGACTATGGCACGTCTTTTCAAGCCATCCTAAAATGCTATTTCCATGCCACTCACCACTTCAACTACTCCCCTGACTCTGCTAATCTTCCCACTTTCTCTCTGTTGCGTAAGATTAAATCTGTTGGCTACTGAATGCGTACCTTTGGCTGCGAGTGGGCTGTACAAACTCTCCTGCGTAACACTCACACAGTCTTTGTGGCTTTTCGGAGTTACATACGTAGATAAATTACATTACGTGACCGAATTGAATATTTTTGTTGGCTTTTTAAACGTTAATGCAAGAAAATCCACAAAGTTGAGTAAGTCAAATGCATGGCATTATTTACTTTTTAAAGGCACAAACAAGCAGAAAATTATCTCGCTCATGCCAGCACGCTGAAGCAAACATGAAAACAGTAGAGAGATTAGTTAGCGTAACTTTTAGCGACTAAATTGTGCAGAAAAGTGTACGGATTAGCATCCAATGAAAATAATAAAAAAGACCTGTTCACTGTTGTAAAGAGAAAGCTGATGAAGAGCAGATGCGTCTTTATCTGTGACACAAGTTAGGCAAGGTCATGACCGGTAATCACCGTCGCTGAATTCGAGTTCCCGACTTTCGGCTAATACGAGCAAAGGCTCAATCACCAAGAGATTTTACTCTAATGCCAGGCCAGGCGAGATTACTACATGCTCGAGATTTCGTGGTCGAGACTACAGTGAAGGAGAAAATATGTCAGACGTTAAGCTGCGGCAAGAAAGTTGAAAGTTAATAAAATTGCAACCCAGAAGGAGTGATTTAAATCGATTCAATGCCTCTCAGGGAGAAAGTGTCGTTCAGACTAACGCTCTGTCACTTAACACATACGCCGTTAACGACGGACCCAATGCGATGCTACCTTTTTGTACCATTTTCAGATGGTAAAAGATGTAGGCAATGAGATCATCCAAAAGAAAATAACAGTAATCTATTCTTGATCCTAAGGACAATCAAAATATTTTGATTTAAGTTCCACACAAACTTAGTTAGTGCTGTACAGCTTCGACGGTGTCTGAAATTTACTGGTCCTTAGAAGAAGCTCACTAATTACTGTTTATTCTTTGAGTATTCTTCGTTATGGCGGTTTGTAATTACTTTCAATTTAACTGTATACATTGTTGAAACCACAGCGTCTCGAATCTTCACTCTAAAGGACACGGCTTTATCGGTATTTGTCGCTTCTTTCCTGAGATTACAAACATAAAAAAGCACTTTGTTTGCAGCATAGTTTTTCTTAAAGCCTCAAACCGCAGCACCCCACTACTAACCCTAGGATTAAAGATCTCAGCAGTGAAAATGAGCTTCCTGCATGGGTCACAAGAATAGCTGCAACGCATTGCAACCTATGCATAATTTATCAGCATTGTGGTCCATGAGAACTTTATCTTGAACCGGGCCCTTTGAATATGCAACGGGGCTCGAGCCTACGGCCACCGTAATTTGTACATTTACCTTGTTCTTAGTTCGAGGTTATCACCTTCACCATAAGTGGTACACTGTGGTACACCTGCCATTGATACATTGCACGTTTGAAAGGAGTTTTTTATTAAAAACTATTCAGAATTATTGTACGTGTTTGACTATCACATTTTTTGCGATTTCCCTTTCCCACAAATCGTGCAATGGCAAAAGATGGCTCATTCCACTTAGCTAGTTACCCTTTTATATGACGAAACAGCTTCCATTTATACGAAATGCATCGCCCAACTGCGGTTTTGATTCCAATCATATAGAGCAGCATGCAATATACACCCAACCAAGCTCTTTTTCATTGGGTTCGGGCGTTATCATGCTATGGCCTCGGACTGCCCAGGCCAGCCAGCCAGCCATTACACGTTAGGGAGTTTCATTACAGTTGCCAGTTCAATTGCAAGTGTTGCACAGCTGCGGTTTGATTCCAAATTATAAAAAAGTCATGTTTAAGATTTATTCGTAAAATTTTCTTGTGTTAGGCATGACCGTTCCCGTGCGGTGTCTTTCTTTGGTCCTGCCATCTGGAAATATCGCAACTGCTTATTCCACGAAAACTGTGTTGTGCAACTGCAGCGGCGATACCATATTTACAGGGCTAAGACCACCCAAAGTTAAGGCGCTCGCTCGCCAAGACCAACTTGTGGGTTCATATACTACTGTGGGATATCCTTTATTTGCAACGGTTACCAGTAGTGATAACCACGAAGGATCTGTTGTAGAACTACAAATGAGGCTGTTAAATCAGCTGATATTTATTTATTGTTTTATAAAGAATTTAGTCGGGTATACCAGCGTAAGTAAAGTCAAAGCGATTGCGAATGTGCATAATATTAGTTCTGAAGTTTGTATCCCAATTAAAGAATACAACAAGTCCTCTGAACCCTATTCCCACTGTCCTGCTCCTACGTTGCATCGATCAGCTGCTGCCATGCATAACAAACATCATTAACATGTCATTAGCCTCAGGTCACGTTCAAGTACCTTCAAAAAGGCTGAAGTCCGGCCAATTCTCAAGAAAGCGACACTAGACCAAGAGAACTTAAGCGACTTCAGCCCAGTCTCCCTTCTACCATTCCTATCAGAGACAGTGGAACTGGTTGTGGCGGACCAGCTGAACTCATATATGGAAACTTCAAACCTTGCTAGTAAGTTTCAGTCTGACTTTAGAGCTAATAACTCCACAGAATCAGCATTGCTTAGGGTATACAACGACCTACTTAGGAATGCAGTCATGGGTAGAGTGTCTCTGCTTGATTTGCTCGATCTTTCGGCAGTTTTCGATACCATCGATCACAAGTTCTTATAGAGCGCATCCCATCTTCCATGGGCATCACTGGCACTGCTCTGCAATGGTTCAGGTCCTACCTCAGTGCATTCTGCCACTAACCACATTGGCATGCTGAACCTGTGCATGTCACCCCTAACCATGTTATTTACGTGGTTTATCAAGCATGATATTACTCACCATTCAATTGCATTTCCTTTTGGAGCAAATGTAAACCCCTAGAAAGAGATTTAGTTCTCTGGGGTGCTTTATCAAGTGCCTTGCTATTACGAGTACTATTTTGAACTCGAATGGCAGCCGGCCGAGTCTTTCGCATTTTCAGAAGCAAAATGGCAAAATATTTTTAAAATAGCTTTGATTTTATAGTACCTCCATGACAGTCGCACTATGCTTGTTTTGGTATGGCAGTAAATCGCAAGTAAACATCGGAATGTACCCTAGGTGATTGTAGAAACGTTACCCTAAGAGCTCGATTGCAAAATTTCCAGAAATTTTACAGTAAACCCGGAAAATCATTTTTCTGCATAGTTGAATAAAAATCACAGTTATGCGTTATGTGATGTTCACTTGGAAATGATACCTTTTCCTGTGGTTAGAAATCAAAGAATGAACTATACCATTTAAAGCTATAGGCCGATCACGCCTTCGCATTATGCTATGAAATTCGATTTGTAGATCCAGAAAGATTTTACTAAGACGTGAAATCAAAACCGAAATTGCACTAGGTGTATCATGAAAATAGCAGAAGCATCTCAGTTCGATTACGTTATTATAATGGCTGGCCTTAGCCATTTAAGACCATAGCAGGACAATGCCTATGCGCTATGGCATTGACTTTGGTTAGTACAGACGTGACATTGTCTTGGATAATTTGTCATCAAAACCCCAGTTGCAGACGTCTACTAAGATGCAGCAGCTGCTTCACGGGACAACGGGGTGGCATGGTAGTCCAAGCCAACGGATACCACTGAGTCCGAATCTGCAATTTCACAACACTTGTTTTTGACAAACCTGGAACACTATTTTTTATAAAGTAGAACCAAAATCCCCACTGTGCAACGCGTATAGTGGTAATGGCAGCTGCAGTGCAAATTCCTAATTTTCTGAGGCTCACTGGCCCGGGCCGTCAGAGGCCACATTATGACAATCCAAAAGCTTAATTTCCCGATATGTTCTCGTAAACTGGGAACACTGTTTTCTGTGATTTAGAATCAAAAGTGCAGCGGTACGCCGGCTAATTTATACGTGGCAGCCGTATTGCTGTATCATTATTCAGGAATGTTTCTGGCCGGCCGTCAGAGGAGGTATGGACATTTCCCTCCAAATATTTTCCCCCCGGCCATTATACCCCCGGATGTGTCCCCCAGACATGTCCCCTGGAAGTTTCAGCCCTGGGGTAGGACATTTCCCCCCTGGGATAAGGCATTATCTCTTCTCTTGTATGGAAATGTCACGATATAAACTGTGTTGTTTACATATCGTTTAAAATAATGTATACTAATAATATATAACATATTTCTACATTATAGTAATTAGAAAAGCTGTCGCTACGGCCCTGCTGTTCGGCAGACCGTTAAGTGCAAGGTCAAAGCTCTGCCCCGGGGGGCCAGCAACAGACTCTCTCGGCAGCAGCCGCGAGCGTGTAGTAGTATCTCGGACGCCGCCACTGCCGCCGCCGCCCACATCGGTACAACCAGCTACCAGCCGTCCGCACCTCAACACCACCGCCGCTGCCGCCGCAGTGGTAGCTGCACCAGACGCCGCTGACGCCGCTCACGATGCCGCAGATGCCGCCGACGCCACCGGCCGAACTGCATCAGTCGCTTGTGCTGCCGACGCACCACTTATACTGAATTTATTTTATTTCAATAAAGCGTTATTTTTATTTGGTCGTTATATATAGATATATCTGCATAAATTTATATATATATATATATATATGTGTGTGTGTGTGTGTGTGTGTGTGTGTGTGTGTGTGTGTGTGTGTGTGTACATACATATTGTCTACCCGGGGGATGTGTGGGGGAAACGTCCGTGAGGAGTGTCCTACAACCAGCTAAGGCCACATTATAAGAACGCGATGTGCAATCGCGTGAACTATTTGGGTAACATAAAGCACAATTTTTTACTATTTGAGAAGAAATCAGTAGTTACGACGTGAAGCTACATTTTTATTAAGGCCACCTGCTTTGCAGTTCAATCAATTTGGGTTGCTCTCTAGTTAAGGCCACTGGAGGCTCTAGATTGAGAACGCACATGCTCAGTCGCATGAAAACTTGGTGGCTTAACGTGCAACTGTTCTATCTAAGCAGAAACAGAAATTGCAGTTATGCAAAGATTTAGTGAAAATGGCCGGTTTGGAGTACTGAGATTATTTGGCAATTGTTTGCATTAGATTATAGCATGAGAACGCGCAAGGGCACTAGCGACAGGCTTGCATAGTAAACTTGGCTCCATAACAATAATAATAATAATAAAATTAATAATGCACTTGATAGAACGCCCTCGAAGAACTTGGTCTCTTTGTAGGCGCTTGGAATTTGGTGTAAAGGGAAACGCGATTGAATTTTGAGCAAGAACGTGCTTGATAAACATCATGAATAACAAGGCTAGGGGTGACATGCAAATGGGTCAGCATGCAAGTGTGGTTAGTGGCACCATGCACAGTGTCAGCACGCATAAGCACACTGCCTGGCGTATTGTCGGCGCGATCTTTTGCTATGTTTGAATACCCGCAGAAACTTTAGAGGTTCTTTTAGGAAGAAAAGCATACGTAGAAAAGGGACTGCAAGTATTCAATATTTCAACATAACAAGAAAAATTGATCTTTTAAACCACGTTTAAACCACGAATTTAACCTGAAACAACATATTTGCAAATAAAAAATCTACCAATTTCGTCATCATATGTGACTTGTGTCCTGACTTGTCTGTTGAGGTACAAGCTTGTTACTTTTAAGCAGCTTCATTTACAAAATATTTTTTTGCAATGTAAATTCCAAAAACACCCCTCAGTGCACGGTTTAAAGCCAAATTTTAAATGCGAATTCATCAGTTTTTTGCGTATCATTACGTTGGGCCCACTGTACCGATACGACTACGTATGTCTGCGAGAAGAGAGCAGCTGTACAAGTTCTTGAGTCCGCTGTACCGCGTGAGCCTACTGTTTTCGCTGACTTCGTACAATCACGCGGTACAGGGGACCCAGAAAACTATCTTTTTTACTTTGGTTGAAAACATTTTGCGAAATAAGTCATCAAATGTCGTTTAGCCTTATTTTCTGCAATCGTGGATATACGTAGCAATAATTTTTAAAATAAAATCAGAAATTAATTAATACACTAGTTTTTTAAACAGAAAAGAACTCACATTTCAAATTTCATGTCGGCGTGTATGTTAGTGGCAGAGTCATGCTATTTATACGTTACAAATTTGTCTTGCAAATGAAGCCGTTTAAAGTCACAGGCATGCACCTTAATAAGTTGCAAATATGTACTTCAATGTAAAACAGGAAAGAAATTGTGGACACAGATTGCATGTTATGCTAAGATCTGTCAATTTATTATTTGTAGATATTGTGCTTCCTGTTAACTTCCGGGGTTTTTGTGGTGAGCATAATCACTGGTCCCTTATGTGTAAAAATAATCAAAGATTTCGACCCTTTTTCTAGCACATTTTATTTTAAAAGATATAAAAAATACAACATTTATGGTCAAATGTTGTCAGTACTTTCTCAACATTCTCCACGAAGTTCAATGCTACTTTGCATTTGTATGTTATCTGATTAAGCCTAACACCATTTATCTCTGTAACCCGCGCCCTTTATTTTCTTGCAGTGTTGCTTAAAAGACCTGGATAGAGAGTTAGTTATATTTATTAGCAGCCAGAATATTTGAGTATTATTAAAAATATGAAAATGTATAAGGTAAATTGACTAATACCAAATTTAGTAGAATTTTTTTCTAGCTGCAGGTGAGCTTTACCGAATTTTATCCTCTTGCAGCAAGCAACAAATTCTTGCCTGCTAAACGACTCGAACCCGCACCATCGGGGTTGCAAAGTAGTATTACCTTCGTCTACCCCAACCCCCACTAAGACTGAGTAGATTATTAGGGCTTCTTGAAGAAAGTTATTTTCGTGCTACCTAACGGTTTGCCAATAAACTGTGGTTCTTAATGTGCCTTCTTAAACCAATAATTTTGCCCTGCTCAACGATGTATATCGGCTTCTTTTGGAGAAATGTATTGTTCAAGGCTGTAACGCATTTTCAATTGTCACATTCGCACAAGTGCATCTACTTTATGTGTTCATACTTAAGATTTGAGCACTTTTTAATCAATGCTTAGTATTTTCCAGTTTGGCATGAGATGGCTACATACTTATAATTTAACCTAGCTTTATTTCGTTCATTGTTAACGGAGACTGCTAAGCTGCACGTCGGCACACAAGAGAGCAGATGGCATTGTATTTTTCAGATCTCGAGCGTCGCTGCATGGAGCTGAATGCAAATGTAGCTACCCGCTCTGGCACTGGCATGACCTCTCACACGTGGCAGCGGAAGGAGATCAGAAGCTGGAGCAGCCGCCGCAGTTCGCGTGCGCAGAGCATTCGCTGGCAGGCTGCCAGCGATTGCTCTGTGCACGCGCACTGCTTTTGGAATGCAGAAAGGTGCCAAGTGGCGCCCACGGACGTCTGGTTGCATCCAGGTGTATTTTGAAATGACTTTTCCAGCACCCAGCAACAGTGTGACAAACTGTGGTTTGTTTTATTAGAGTCTGCATACATTCCGAATGCCTGAATTCTCTAGTTTCCAGATAGGTGTATCCACTGGATCGATCTTATTACGTCTGCTGGCAGCCGTCATGTGAGCTTTGGTAGCCGAAGCCACCGACAGTGGAATCTACCTTTTGAAAACAATACATCTCTGACAGTTACCGTTATAATAGTGAGCACTTGTCAGCTGCTGTAGGCTACGCTATATTAAGATATAAGCTGTGCTCGCAATCAGTGTTTAGTATGAGCACTCACAAAAAATACGGTGGAGCCCAGTTAATACGGTAGGTATTAGCCAAGGAATACTGTGCTCGTGCTTCACGAATCATGCCATGTATTCGAGTCCTCCAATTAACCACTCTTTGTTGCCTACTACATTGAGGTGATGATATCCGTCAGAGAGAATGCGCATAGCAGCTGGTAGTTGTGCCCACTCTTGTGAGACTTACCTCCCATAGCAGGGCATTGTATTGATACGATTGGCCAGCTGACTTGCACTAGCAACTAGGCTGACATTAGCCATGTTTTCATGTAACCGTTGCAGTTACGTTGAGCTTCTGATGACCTGTAAGAGTCAAGGTCACGTTTTTCATCTGTCACCAGCCAAGCATGGCTATTTTGATAAATTTAGAGATTCCATAGTATGAGCTCAATAGTTTGTTCAATCAGGGACCAGGTAAGAGACCCCTGTGCTATAAACGAAGCATGATTACACCGAGAACAAACAATAGTAGAACTTTGTGGCATGCTGTTTGTAGCGGTATTATGAGAATATTGCCTATCTACAGAGACGTTATAGCTAACTTACGGCGTTAAAACGATGGTTGAGTTTTTCTGCTTTCATTGTTTTACTATGCATGGTTTTGGCGCCGGACTCCAGTGATCTCCGCACACGGACGTCCTTTCCTGCACTAGTAAAAGGTAAGACATGTCCTTCCTTTGCCTTAGGAGAGCTAGATGTAATGTAATGTATAATGTAATGTATCTCCGTCAGTAACTCCACAAAGTCATAAAGACCATGTGGGTGCTATGCAGGAGAGTTTTGTATAGCGCACTCACAGCCTAAGCGGCTTTCGGTACGCATTCGGTAGCCAACAGACTTCGTCTCACGCAACAAAGAGAAAGTGGGATGCATAGCAGAGTTAAGAGAGCAGTTGAGGTAGTGAGTAGCATAGAAGTAGCAGTTCAGGACCTTTGAAAAAGATGTGCCATAGTCGGCAGTTGGAGAGTAGATGTCGTTGCGTAAGAATTATGGAAGCGAGTTCCACAGTCTAGATGGAAGCCATTGCCTCGGCTGAGGCCACTTTGGCTCCATTTGCACCGTTATGGTGGGTTTTCGGCTCAGCTGCATTTAGTATTTACTACTTGGTAGTGACATTCCTCGTATTTCCCTGCCAAATACGACCAAAATCAATGTGGCACTTAATAACGTTAGGCTGTTCAAGTCCCAACGCTTGTCCCACTCCAGTGCATCTGGTTAGGTAATTGGGTAATTAATTGATGCGAGCAATTAGAATCGAAGGAAACGGTCACTTTCGTAAGTCTCTTTATTTCAAAGTAAGTATGCTCTTGCTCCGAATTTCGTCACATTAGATCTTCGGTAAGTTCCCTACAGATAATAGGTTTTCAAATGTTCAGTGACTACCATATGTTTCCGAAATTCATCTTTGATTTGGCTGAATTATTTTGTGGTTACGCATGTTTTCCGCGACATTGTCAACATCATCAAGGCATGTGACGAGTGCATAATGAACGTGACCGCTTTTGAAAAATGGTCACCTTGATTGCCCAAACTTGGTTGGTTTCTTGCAGCTCCGTGAGACATCACTATTCACTTCTGCATGAGTGCACGAATATAATCTGTCTCAGATACAATACGACAGTATGCTCTAGTCTTTCTCGGTTAGGGTAAACAGTGTTGCCTAGACGTACAAGCAGCAGTAATTGTACTGACCTGACTCTATTACAGATCCATATGCGGTTGCCTTCAAGAAGCTGGAGAGCTCCTTGTCCGATCGGAACTGGCCACCTAGATGGTCAAAGCAATGCATCATGAAAGGGAGTGTCGGAAAAACCGACTAGACAGAATGGCAAAGATCATCTGCGATTCCCAGTACCAACACTCGCGGCCAGCCAGAGTAAGTTGAGCAGAATGAGGCGCTAAAAGGAACCAGTGATAAAGTGAATTGAAGTATGCCTTGCCCATTAACTAACCCCATGCCCGGCCAGATCCAGTTAGGCTAGGTTGCACGATTTTATGTATTTTTAATGACAAAAAGACAGATTTCAATATATTTTATGTGCATACGTGTTAGTTTGAATACTAGGCAGTATGGTTTGCATTATTAAATTAACAGCCACATTTCAGGTGACCTATGGCATAGATAATTTTTTTTAGGCAGGTATCATTTAAAGGAAACTCAACAAAATAAATAGAATAGCACATGTTTCTAGAATCATCAGAGGAGTTGCATCAATAACTTTCCAATAAAAAGAATGCATCTGTATAGAGCCCTCAGAAAACCTAATCTCTTATTGGGTACTTTACCTAACCAAATCTCTCCAGATGCTTTACACGTACCTGAAAGGAAGTAGCATGATTTGTGGTAATATATACAATGTCAACCGGCATCTATAAGTAAAACTCAATAAAGAGTATGCACTAAATTACTTACATTTCAACTTTGCAAATAGTAAAATGGTAAGCTAGTAAACAATTAATTGGTGAAGATTTAGCTTGTAATTTTAATTTATATAGAAATTCATGAACAAGCGTAAATAGCCGACTGTAATAAATAGCACAAGCTTAGAAGATTACGCTTATTTAGTTTTGTATGCATGCCAAGTAGCAGACTGCGCTTACTTGGAGAGAACCGCAAGATAAATCATCAATTTAATTACTTGACCGTTTTTACAGTTTTCTTATAATAAAATCCCAGTAATTACAATTTTTAAAAATTTTTCAAGATGTGGTTGGTAAGCCAACCAAAATCTTATATCGACAATCAACTTACCCACAAAAACTCTGAATTTATTTGGACTTCTGGCAAATTTGCTATGAAATTTACCAAAGGTTACGTCTGTAACTCCCCCAGTGAGGCGCAGCAGATAGTGCTTCTTACGGTAGGTTTATCAAAAATGCCTTGTTACAACAATTCTCGCCCGACTTGAAAAAATCTCCTTCGAGCATCGTTTCAACTCCAATTTATTATCATTCACTTCTAGATTCCTTTATCTTCCCGCTACAGACTACATGTGGGAAATACCAAATAAATCAGGCTACTAATCACACCAAATCACTCCTATAGAATTCTTATTTGGCATTGCAGTGTTGCTACCTGCTCTGCCCAGCCATTTCTCTCACCGTCATAATTGGCTTTTGCAATCTTGCGTGCTGACAACGTCTATGATGTCACTGAAAATTGGCATGCTTCCTTTCACTATACCCAAAGTCTCTATAAATTGTATCTTACAGCATTATTTAGTTGCGGGCTTATTATTACTGATAGTTTAGTGATGACTTGGCATATCATTCTCCATGAAGTAGTTACTCCTGGACAATTATCGCTTAGAGAAGCTCGTTTGGTACAGTGGTTAAGGGGCTAGCCCCTTCCGAGGTTTGGTCGAGGTCGTGGCCTATGTTAAGTGCCTGAATAGAGATTAAGTTCTCTTAGAGCAAAGAACAAATTAATTAAATGTTACTGCTCTTATTATCGCATGAAATTAGCTGTTACCGAGACAATACTCGGAAATATCATTTACCAGCCAATTAGCTTTAAATTAGAGGTCTAGAGTAAAGAGCACTCACATGTTGTCGAACCACGGTGCCTTTAAGTAAGAGTGCAACTTCACACGCTCTAATAAGAAATTCAAGGTTTGTTGTGAATGATAGGTTCCTTTCATCACTATGTATACATCTTTATATTCAGTGTACTCATATATGTATATATATATATATATATATATATATATATATATATATATATACATGTGTATATATATATATATATATATGTGTGCGTGTGTGCGTGTGTGCGTGTGTGCGTGTGTGCGTGTGTGCGTGTGTGCGTGTGTGCGTGTGTGCGTGTGTGCGTGTGTGCGTGTGTGCGTGTGTGCGTGTGTGCGTGTGTGCGTGTGTGCGTGTGTGCGTGTGTGCGTGTGTGTGTGTGTGCGTGTGTGCGTGTGTGCGTGTGTGCGTGTGTGCGTGTGTGCGTGTGTGCGTGTGTGCGTGTGTGCGTGTGTGCGTGTGTGCGTGTGTGCGTGTGTGCGTGTGTGCGTGTGTGCGTGTGTGCGTGTGTGCGTGTGTGCGTGTGTGCGTGTGTGCGTGTGTGCGTGTGTGCGTGTGTGCGTGTGTGCGTGTGTGCGTGTAAGTATATTATGACTAATAAATGCTGTGAAAGCTAACTGGGGAATATAAGCTTCGGACCAATATCCAAAATGTTGAAGACTTTATGAGACACGACGGAGGCATTATCGCCAGAGCAAGCCTGTATCCTGTGTTAATGGAACACTAAAAAACAGCTGTAGATCTACATATCGTATTGCTTCTAGTTTTCCTACAATGGTTTGATATACTTAAAGAATGCCTACATGAAGCTAAATTTTTAACTTGCCATAGCCATCATATAGCTTTCTGGCCAACGCATATCGAGTCTTCTTGCAGAAATGACTTATCCAGCCCATGAGGTATGGCGCTCGTTCTTCACGATCAAGGTTGTGGGTTTTGAATCGGCAGAGAGGTGATCCTTTATTGCCAACTGCAAGCGGTGGTGACAGCCGATAAGGCTCTTCTGCCGCTATAAATATGAGGCTACCACATCGACTTTCAAACTTTTGTACATTTATCGGACCATATTAGCATCAATTGCCCGCTTTGTAATCCTTCCTTCCGAGTTTTTCTTTCTGCAAGCAACGACTTTCTCATCAAAGTCATTTAATGAGGTAGCTAGAAATAGGAAGCAAGATATCGCACTCTTCCTTTTTCAGGTTTTTTCATAGCAACATTCAGCGAAATCTCTAGTAAGTACCATGCAATAAACATTGCATTCGTAAGAGTTTATAGCTGTCAGATACAAATCTGCAAGGTTTATTTAGGTGCTGGGAAAGCTATAAGGACTATTCAGATATTTACTGAGTGTAAAAGAAGTAAATTGCAGATTGTGGCAGAAGGAGGAAGATAATTCCAGACTATGTGTGTATACGAACTAAAGATCCGTATAGCAAAAGATTGCAATAAAGTTAGAGTAATCGAGGCAACAAGAAGCACGAAAGCGGGCTATTAGAGAAAGCACTGTGAACGAGCGAGGAGGTCGGAAAAGTATGCTTGTGTGCGGAAATGAAGCGAAATATAATAGAGAAAGAGAGATAGAAATGGGAGAGGGAATATTGAAGTAGATTCGATACTTATTGGGAGAGAGTGGTATTAATGAGCCAAAAATGGTTTGATGTGGCAGGTGCGAGCTCGACTTGATGACAGCAAACCAGACGACTATTGTCCCAGCTGAAGGAAATTGACGGACTCGAGTATGGAATAAAGGGAATACCTGTAATAGGGAAACTGCTGCCTTTGCATATGAACGCGTTTGGTCATAAAACCTCAGGAGAATGAGCTCTTAGCATACCCTGCTGCTGTAATAGCATGTTCATATCAGAGGTTGATCATTTTAGACATTCATTATTTCACTGTGATCGTTTAATGGCAGCTGAATGAGGGAGTTGTTTGAAAAAAACACCTTGTCAACCAGCTGGATGATTTAAAGATCGTCCTTAATTACCTACATTAACTGCCAGCTGGGATAATGATTTTGGCAATATTTCATAAAATTCGTTTGATTCTGGTGTATGCATGGCATTGAATATTACAGCCTGTGTGAAATATGTTTATTGGATTGTGCTTGCATTATTCACCCTTTCAACGACGGCTGCTTTTTCATGTATGCTTTATGTTTACTCAAGTTATTCTGTACTTTGAATCGTGAATGACTTCCAAGCGAGTAGTCTCAATTTAGCTTACTACTTTCCTAAATGCAGGATAAATTTAATAGTTGTGTCATTTAAAATTTAGTCACCATTCATTGTTCCTGTTCTACCGTATCAAGCTTGTCAGCTAATTACAGGGTGATGTGATTACTGCTTATAAGAAGTTGCTAATGGCAATTACATTTTCTTTTGGTTTTATATAATTCTATTTTTGTAAAGCAAAACATTCTATTCATTTTGAGACTCTATCTGAAAAAAGCCAGTTTTAGAGTGACTTACTTTTGAATTCTGAATACAACTTGTAGTATTTCATTGCTAAGCATGTATTACCGAACCACAGTTAGCTGAATAAAGGAACTCTTGAGCTTGTTGACGGTCCTTCAAACGACTGGTCCCATGTATGAATAAGACTTTGAGCACCTCGATCGAGGCACCACGGGTCAACGGGTCTCGTTCTGTAGCTCCACAAAGCCACAGAGATTATGTAGGTATTAATAAGGAAGATTCTTGAATAGCTCACTCAAAACATAAGCGGCTTTCGGTGACCATAAGTTAGCCAACCTACTTTATTTGACCAAATAAAGAGAAAGAGAAAAGCATGGATTAATCAGAAGAGCAGTTGAAGTAGTCAGTAGCGTGGCAGTAGCAGCTTTGGATGGCTGGAAAGGATGTGCCATAGTCATCAGAGAGAGAGAGAGAGAGAGAGAGAGAGAGAGAGAGAGAGAGAGAGAGAGAGAGAGAGAGAGAGAACGGATGTCGTAGCATAAAAATTGTGGAAGTGAGCTCCTCAGTCTAGCACTATCAGAGCAAAAGCTTCTGTCGCCCGTAATCTTTCAGCAAAGGAATGAAACAGCTAATTTATTGTTCTCATTGGTCGTGGAGTTACGAGGAGGCAGAAACTGGTACAGCAGTTCAGCTATATATGAAGTAACTAAGCCGTGGCCGGTTTTGTGGGTCAGCTTAAGAACTAAACTGCATACCCATTGATCGACCGTCACTCATCAAAGCTCTTTAAGCAAAGGAGACACACGGTCAAACCTCTGGGATTTACAAACTAGCTGTGTAGCCCACTCATCTACAATTGCAGTGGCCTAGTGGCTTTTTTCTGCAGCCCAGCCAACAATTATTTGCAATAATCGCGCCAAACAGGTCAAGGACGTTAGCTGTATGTTTTGCTTGCCACTTCGGAACAAGATATAAGTCCAGATTACAGCTGGTACTAAACCCTGCGGCTAGCCTTGTCTGTCGTGAGTGTCTCAGGTGCCACATCACATAACTTCTCGTTGACCTGCACTGGCAACCAGTCAAGCAATGCATCGAATTCAAGGTTCTATCGCTCATTCTTAGGCACTAACATTTAGGAAACTAACTATTTACCTATACCTGGTACAAAACCCAAATCCTGTGGAGACCATGCATTTAGCTTGTATGCTCCCAAAAGCCTGGAACTCACTTACGACTTCCATCAGATTTCATAAGAGACATTTGAGAAGAAATCTTTAACTCACCTATTAATAACAGAATTTAGTGGGTCCCTGTGATTCGTCCTATATGTGGTAATGCGTGCCGACACTCACTGTCCATGCTGCCACTAACCACACTTGCATGCTGACCCTGTGCAGGTCACCCCTAACCATATAATTTACGCTGTTTATCAGACATTTTACAACTCACCATTCGATCAAGTTTCCTGTCCAGAAAATTTAAAGTGCCGAAACGAGAATAAGTTCTCTGTGAGTGCTTTACCGAGTGTATTATTATTATTATATTGTTATTATCGTAGATAGCGATCAGACGTTATAGCTTCCTGTGCAAGCAGTCTTCTTGACGAAGCTTTCAACATATAGGCAGCAGTCGGAGACTGCAGCTAAATTGCGTGCGTATAGAGATGTTCTCAAAACAAAGCATCTCCTATTAGAAGAGCCGAGTCTTTTTGTCCAGCCACACGCTTGGGCTGTGCTACAAGTGGCAGTCCCGTTTCGTTTCCGTTTATTTTAAGGATCAAATGCCCAGCTGCTAACGAGCCATGATAATTGCATGAAGCAGCATTTTATTTCATAGCCTGGAGTGTATTGCAAGTCCAGATTACAGCTGATTAGTCTCAGCTAGGCATTGCCAGTCTGCTAGTGTGCAACATTCTTATGTCACGAATTTATGCTTAGCATATCATTGACAGAATAGTGCGAAAACGTATCGATCAAAGGTTATCAAAATACTACGAGGCTTTAAGGGATGGCACACAGCAAATAAAACTAGTTAAAATCTATAAGATTCACTGAAGTACTCACTTATGTTCACGCGACCAGTCGTTCAAATGCTCTAGCTAAGCTGCTTGAACATCCTCATTTATGTAGTGCCAGAATAGTCTTGACGGTGATAACCACTGCTTGCAATGGAAAATAGAGGATCGCCTACTACATGACTCACTCCAAACCACCACATAGGTATTAAAGAGTGTGCAACTTCAGCAAGATCGTATGATTATACGATCTTTATATATGGTAATACTGGAGCAATATATATGCATGATTTTCATCATAACTGTACAGAAGGCTAAATCGCATGTCGCTTTCCAAATATGTGCACCAGCGTTGATCCTCGGTACCCTTAAATGGACGTTCCGCCATGGGCCATAATGATGCCACCAATTTTTGTCTCGCTTGGTATTTTCTATAGCCGGTCCTCCTAGCACTAATTGGAGAGGCGCCAACTGAGTTGCCGGATGAAATTCAATTACAAGTCTCAGGGCTATCAGCTTTCTTGGCACTGGTCGTGACGAGCCATTCCCACGAGTTTCCCATGTCTCGTTGCACTTACTTGGCTCGCTGATTGCTTGCTTAGTCGTGCTTCAGTGTTCACTGCTCTTCATTAGAATGTGATCAACTTAACGCCAGATCCATTGGAGAAATCTCCGGTTTAAAATTGACCCGTTGGGCTGTGACTTTGGAAACATGCCGCACCTTACATTTTGAAACAAAGCTTCATTCACTGACCTTTACACAAAATAGCTTTAACAGGCTTGTAACGCGGCAAAAGATGGAGTATCCTTTTCGGCTAGTCCCAATTTTTAAAGATTATTTTGCATATACATGCATAGCAAACTCAATGGCTGCAAGCCAATACCTAAATGCAGAGTAAACTCTGTCTCATTCTCTCTCTCTCTCTCTCTCTCTCTCTTTCTCTCTCTCTCTCTCTCTCTCTCTCTCTCTCTCTCTCTCTCTCTCTCTCTCTCTTTCTCTCTCTCTATCCCTCTTGTTCTCTCTCTCCACCCATCTGTCTTTTTATCTTTCTCTCTCTCTCTCTCTCTCTCTCTCTCTCTCTCTCTTTCTGACCTATGACCTTAACGCCACTGTTTGTTCACCTATAGCAATAAAAGAAAATTTGGCTTCCAGGGTCCGTGGTTCTCGACTTACCACAAGCTTAAGCAACCCTGAACCATGAGGGCATCCAGACTGCAGACATTAATATTTAATGGGAAATTGGGTCGGCCGGGTTGCCCCAAAGCACAAACCTTGTTTAGTCTATTTAAAAATTCTGCATTTTCTACCCAGCAGCATGCATGTGCAACCAGCACCGGAACAATAAAGGAGCTGAACATGATAAGCTAGGATAGCTTCGTTTTGCACATTTGATGCAAAATTTCTGCTACCGAAACTATGTTCACTTCATGAAGTTTAGCAGTATAGCCATCGTTTATGTAAACCCAAAACCTAGAACTCTAAATATTGACAACTAAATCCACAATCCTTAACCACTAGCCTTTAATCCTAAACTTGTTGTCCTAAACCTTGAATGCAAAATCCTAAACCCTAAACTCAAACACCAACCCCTAAACCTAACAAGCATACAAACCCTAAACTTTAAGCCATAAATCCTACACTTAAAACCAAACACCAGCAATCCTCAACATAAAAGATATCCTAAACTGGTTTCCTAATCTAATTCAAAATAGACCACATTGAAATTCCTTCAACGGTAGTTGTGTATAAATCAAAACGTTGGCTGTCTCAATGCATAGTTGAAGCCATATTAATTGACACACTATAACGAATAAGAACGCTCCGTAATTTTCAGTTGTACAGTCCATGAAGAAACTAAAAGGTCAAATTGTATGCATAGATCTTTGTTCCCGAGTATAAAACATTATTTCCGAACTGCTATGCTGAAAATTCTTTGACAACAGGTTCTGCAGCCTTATTTTTACAACCGCAAACAAGCCGTGGTGGTTATAACATCTATTTGCAGTAGGCAGTGTATAATTGCTGGCGGAAGGACTCGAGCCAACGATCTTGGACGGGAAGTGCTAATGCTTTACCAAAAGCTAAGAGCAGGCCTACCAGTAAGACGTTATTCTAAATCTGTTTTGATTTCGTGAATGGGGCATAGACGCATTTGAAATGATCTCACACCTTTCTAGTGTGATAGTAGGCCACTTCGTGTATTTTCGTACATATTTGGACAGGACACCCATAAATTATTAAACAGCAACAAGTGTTTCTTCTGCAGTTACATAAAATCGCTGGATGAAATTTATAAGTGAGAAGTTATCCATAGAAATAAGGCTGCAAATTATTTTCATGCGTTAGCGCCATATTTAGTCGGCCGTTATGCTCTCACTATACTGTCCTTGGTACCAGCGTTGTAAGTGCCGTAGAGTCTATTGAAAGTGCTAGATTAGCTCTTCTTAAAAAGCCAATAACTCGCTTTAATTTATCGACACGAGCGTAAGGAACATTGAGCACGTTGAGGGACTTCCTGCAGCAAGTCATGCCCTAGCTCTTCTTCTTAGTCTCAGCCGTGTCTGCGCAGTTAGGCGACTTACACTGCTCAGGAAGCCTCGAACCAGTGCCTTCAAACCGCTGCAAGTCGGTTTCTCATCGCTGCGCAAAACTTCTGGGAATTCACCGCTCTTGCCGATCTACATTATTTTTGCTCCTATAGCAACGTGACGTTTTCAAAATAAGCACCTTAGTTAAGACGTGTTTTAAAAGTGATCCAATGCTGATGGCTTAGTGTCTAGAGTAGTGACAAATTCAAAACACTCAATTTGATATGCAATGGCGGTATAAGCAAGTTCGCAAATTTTAAACTGTGACTCTGACTTGACATTATTGCTTTCTACAGAGAAATCGCTCGGTTATGTAAAGGTCTTCTCGGGGCTGTGTGCGCGGTAGGTGCTTGCTAGCTCAAAAAGTAATCCGGCGAAAATAAATGTATTACAAGCGCCTCGGAGACCTATCATTAATAGCTATATTCAGTAAGAGTTCATCGTACGTCAAGGCCTCCAGCGCGTTGGAGACACTGCTACAAGCATCCTCGACGGCTGAGCACTGATTCAGTCACAAGGAAGAGGGTCCTTTTTCTGAGTATGGGGCCGCGAGGCTCTGAGGCTCCTACCTGAGCTATCTATCAAGAAGCATCGCTCTTGTGACATTCAACTGAGTCGATGCGTTTTCTGATATACTTATCGCATAGTAACAAAAGCAGCGCTTGTCTCTAACTCTGAGAAACATTCAGAAAGATCTGTAAAACTTCTTCTTTTTCACTCCCACTGCTAAGTCTAGGCGTGGCAAGCTCGACATGGATGTCAACGTCTTTGATTGAATCTTTAAGGAATCGCTTTGGCTTGATTAATGCGGACTTCTCTTTAGATACATCCTATAAATTGACTTCAGGATCTAGAGCGTCTTCCTCGCTTTTTGTCTTAATGCTCTCTCTCTTGAAAACTGCCGGTCTCTTTTCACAGGAGCGAATCTTAGCCTGAGCGTAAAAAGTATCTCGCACTTCCCGACCTTCATCGTTATTTTGAGTCCTTAAGCAGAAAATCATTTGTCGCTTGCTTTAAGCAAGAAGATACGCTCCATGGCTCTTTAATTTCTGCAGGAATAAAGCGGTTTGATAAACTGACCTTTAAATTTGTTTTAAGAGTCGTCATTCCAAGCGCTCAGGGCATTTTTAAGGCTCTAGCCAGTGCTGCACGTGAATGATGGATTATGAAATGTCTGGATGTGTGATTTCATGTGCTTTCTCTCCAGCTGACGTGTGGAATGGTCTTCGTAGGTGGTGCGTAAGAGGTAGGCGGCCTCCTAGATTGTTAGTTTTGATAGAAAACTCGTGGATCTTTTTTCTTCAGCTAACTACAACAAATGAAGAGAACTAAAATTGCAGCAATGAAGCAATAAAATTATTTCATTTACTATTTTTGCATTTCAGTCATCACTAACAAATTTACTGCTCGCAATTTTGAGACGAAAGTTTGCATCTTAACTTCCATTGCTTGGTTGCAGTTCCAGCAGGATAAATGTGGCTTGCAAGCATCATAGCAGACTTCAAAGGAGTACCTTCGCAACCAAGTTCTTATAAATTGGCCCATAAGTAGAGAAAATTTCTGGCAGATGTTTTCAGCGGTTTTAAGCCATAGTGGAAAAACTCGGAAACATTCAGACGCGAAACATATCTGAATGTAGAAATAAGGATAAAATGAAGGGGCTAGTAAAGGACAAAGTATTTGCATAGATTCAAATGGTAGCGTATGCTGCTACATTCAAGTACAGTAGTACTTCGCCTTACGAGTTTAATTCGTTCCGTGCCGGACCTCACAAATCAACACAAATCACTCGTAGGTCAAATGAATTTCCGCATTACATTGAATTGAAATGCTATCAATCAGTTTCGCAACCTCAAAACTCAATTTTTTTGACGTTTTTAAATTACAAAATTTACTTAAAAATAACGAATAAAAACGGTACAATATAATATCTTGCATTGAACGGGTTTTGTTAATCTTAATGTACAGGATTGACTTGGAGATAGAAGAATCGACGATACTAGTAGAGTTAGAGGAGAAAGCTTACCGTTATTGGACTGAGTAATTACGCGCAGTGTGGCAATCGTCACGCTAACTAATTGTAGAGTATCTAAAACTGGCTCGTAACCCGAATTTTAGCTCGCAACTCGGAGCAAAAAATTGGCCGAGAGACAGTACAATGTATCTCGAAACACTCTTATGTCGAGACATTCGTAAGCCGAGGTACCATTGTATATTTCCAGGTGACAATTGCTGAAACGGTTCGGTAATCAATAAACAACTTCGAATGACTGTATTGCCAACCACAACGGAGCAATATTAAAAGCTTTTTTGCTTTTATTATACTCTGTATTTGTGGAGTTCAAGTTAGTATGTGCCGCCGTTATAATACCTTAATGTGTATGCTCGAGACTACATTCACACATAAGAGCTTGGAAACTGCTTTCGAATTGCAGATACACAAAATCACCAGCCATCCTTTGAAAACTTCTGATGTCATCAATTACCTAAACTCTTTGTGCTGCTGCCGTATTGCCTTGTCAAAACCGAAAGAGTGCAAAAATTGCTTAGATAATATCTCCTCCGTAAGAGAGCTCAGAGAAGATACGGGCTTACAGTAATTTAATAGGCCACTTATGTACTACATGCCTTAGGGATATGATTCGTCTGCTTCAAAGTTCTAGCACTGACTTTTACGTGCCTTCATTTTCTAGCTTCAGCCTTTCTGTCGGAAATAATTCCTGGTATGTCCTACTCGTCGTACCGTTAGATCTTCTTTGTCAGATTTTGTTTGGTATTAGTCTCATCTTCAGTTCTCTTGGGGCGCTATATAAATGAACTATATTTTTTTTCTTTAATTCATCAAATTGTTTATATCGCCTGAAAACATTTTGAATTAGATATGAATAAAATCACAAATTTGTCTCTCCGTATGTGTAAAAAGCAAAGCTGAGCTTGTATTTCAAATTCAAATTTATCCGCTCACTGTTAGCCGAATTATGGATTTTTAAAGGCAAAAACCTTGCAATGGAAATGAAGCTGCCTGAAAGTCCCAAAAATGCTCTCCGGCAAGCTTTGAGGATGTAACTCGATCTACCGAAGCTCTAAAATTTGACATGGTATCCATTTGATGCACAAAACAGTAAATTTGTGTATCCGTAAATATGTAGCTTTCAGTTTACATTTGGTTTAGGCGTGCATTGAATAATCATCTTTCATTTACTTGGAAGTCATCAGAATCTTATAACCAATTTCCAAGATATTTGTTTATTAAATTTTCCCTATTCAAATATTCTATTGTCTAAAAAAATTGTTGAGTATTGTTTGACATTCTTCTTGGAGAAAGCGTAATTAACGAGTGTTAAGGTTGAAAATGTCAACAAGCGTTTCACACAAAAGATAATATATAAGAGCCCACCAAAGACGGTGGGAAAAAACTGCCCCGTAGTTAATTGTAATGTCGTCAAGTCAGGGAATGACTTGACGTCAGTTAGAAGTTAGTCCCGGACGCTTGGAGCATTTGAACTAGAGGCCAGTGATACCCAAAGGATTTGGGGTTATTGCAAGCTATAGCTCCACGGGTCGGAAAAGCAGGTGGTTCGATGCCTAGCCTTGTGGTGGTCTGAATTTCATAGGTATGCTGGAGCCAGATAATGAAGAGATCTGAAAGTTTGTGGAAGAACCTTAAATTGATCAGCTGCTGGATTGGGCGCCAAAGCAGGTCGGGATAAGCTGTTTTGAGCGGCAACTGCTAAGCTCGCGGCAGGCAGGCTTAGTTGCACAACTTTTTACCAACTGCAAGGTTCCAATGCCATTAGCCCCTAGACAAAAAAATAGTGGGTTAAAGAAGTCTAGACGGGATTTCACAAATGTGTGGACCATTTTGGTTGTAGTATCACTGTTTAAGCTAGCCACAGTTTTAAAGAGGTTACGTAGCTGAAAGTAGAATGACTTCACTTTGGACAGGGTGTGACCGTATTGTGAAAGTCACTTATGAAACAGAATACTATAGTTCGAGCAACTGCTACAAGAGCCATACTAGAAGAGCAGAATTTTAATGTTAAGCTTTTCAATTGCTTAATCATGCTTTATTTTCCCGTTGCTAATAATTTGCCATTATTTTCATACAACTTTGAAAAATCTTTCTGCTTTCCTATGGAGGATATCACCAATAATACTAATACATTTTATAAGGCACCCAAGAGAACTCGATCTCTTTCTAGGCTCTCTACAATTTTTTGCAAAGGAAGTAATTCAAATAAAAAAATTTTAAGGGAGCTGAGAAAATATACCACACTGGAATTTCCTGAGGGCTCAAAGCAGAGGTGCAGCTGCGTGTCATGTGTATAGAAGTAAAAGCTTATCGTGAGCTTAGCGATCATATCGGTTAGAGGATTAATATAAATTGTAAAATGAAGTTGACCAAAAATAGAGCCCTGGGGCAAATAATAATTTATGATTGTTGCTATTATTGCCATGAAGTCTTCCTTTGGTATTTGACCTTAACTACTGCAATGCTGCCTCAGTAGTGTCAATACCAGATGAGTGAGAGGCACTCAAGAAGGACTTGGTGATCAATAGTTTCAAACGATGACAAAAGATCAAAACATCTTAAAATAGAGACTTTATCTAAGTTTGCGTTCCTGAGACGGTAATTATTTACTTGAAGAAATGCTGACTATGTTTGGTGATTATCACTAAACTGGACGGGAACTCACTTGCTAGCTTTGAAGTAGCACTGTCAATGAATTCGTTCGTCGTTCGTCGGTCCACCACGACTAGTTCCGGTGTCTTTGATAGGACTAATGGTAGGGGGACTGGATGGAATCTGCTTAAATGCTCTTGATCTAGTATTGCTTTCTTAATTAGTAGCCTAGCAACCAAATTTGTTTTACTTAGAGTTAAAATCTGAGACTACAGACATATTTATCCTAAGATGTATGCATGGCAGCTGCGTATCTATACATCATACAATCAAAAAGCTTGAAATAGGGTCTATATAATAATAATAATAAGAATAGGGCTGCAGGGCTGGTTAAAAACACTCAAGCTCAGCATGTGGCTAAACTACGAGACTTTGCTCTTCTCATAGTTTATTCTATTGTGCGACCATCAGTATGTGCTCGGAACATTGGCGTCGTCTTCGACACCTGCCAAACTTTTGACAGCTTCGTTAAGAAGACTGTTTCCACAGCTAGCCGTAAGTTATCTTTTAACAGTGGCTCTAAAGGCGGCTGTTCTTGTGGGAGTCTCATGGAGACATAGCGGGCGAAATTGAGCGGTAATTGAGACTCTCGTTTGTTATTCTCAGCGCCTACATATGTGAGAGCTCGATCAATTGCTGCAGACTACACGAAACATAACTTGCATTAGCGGCCTGACGGTGTGCTCTGTCAGTGGCTTAACTATTTGCAACATAATGGCGAGTACATTAGCTTTAAGGCGTTAGCTAATTACAACATCAAAAGCCGCAGGTGCACTTAACAAAGTCCAATCCCAATCTAAGATTAAGAACTATCTTTCATGGTGGCAAGCAAAAAATTGAACTAGCTAGTTAGTTATTTCTAGGCTCGATTACTGCAATTCTCTTTTGGTTGGGCTACCAACAAATTTACTAGGCCACTGCAGCTGTAGATTAAAAAGGCTTCAAGGCTAGTTAACCAATACCAGTGGTTGGACCTTGCGTCTCTTTTGCCAAAAAATTTGGATAGCCGTCGGTTTATCGACAGATACAGAGCAAACTACTTAGGCTGACCCTCAAGGCCAGCCACACTGATCCGCTAGGCCCACCATCGCTTGTCTCTTTCCGACCTAGCTGAACAGCTGCAGAAGTTTCAGCCCCCTCGTGCCCTCAGGTTCTCTATGGAAAGCTCATTCACTGTTCCATTATTATGGAGACCGTTGGCAAAAGAGCCTCCAGTCTCACGTCTTGGAATGTGCTACTCACCTTCATATTCTTTGCCGACCACATATATTCTCCTACTGCTTACTGTGGCACATCTGCTAGGATCGTCTGACGCTGTATCGGGCCGGGTGAGGAAATTTCCATGGCATTAACTCTGTCAATAGCCAGTAAAAAAGCTGTGAAAGTTATCTACAGTTTCGTATTCGTTTCTCCACATTCTGAGGGAGCTTCACATCTTATGTATTTGTTTGTTAAATATTGTGGTTCCGCTTTTGTTTGCTTGAAGTTTTGTAAGATTGCAGTATAATTTACACAGAGATACTCAAAGTGGGCTGCATCAACCACCAGGAGTCATTGACTGCCAAAGCAGCAGGCGTGAAGACATCATGTATTTTGTGGTGACGTTAGTGAACCCAGTGTTTTCTCGTCCTCTCAACCACTGTCTCTTTAAGTACGTATACTAAGGTGCAGTGGCTGAATACGGCGATCTGCCTTACCACTTTGAGGCTCACTTGCTCAGTCATGGCAACGTCTTGAAATTTTTTTTCATCCTCCACCACAAGACCATTTTCTTCATAGGTGAGAGGGGTCTCAAAGGCTTTAAAAGGTCACTGACAAGGTCTGGCTCTGTTGGCTTGGCTTTCTCCCTTACATCAGCTCTCGCCTTAAAAAACTTAACTTGAAGCTGCAACGTCGTGAAGTGCTAAGCTCAAACATGGAATCTCACCTACTGGCATTCGAAGCTAAGCTGATTCTATATGGAAAATACCCAACTAAGGACGACAATATCCATTTCTCGCACCTCTCCAAGTGTGAAGCAGCCCTCGCTGACATCGGAAGAATGCACTAGTGGGATATCACTCCTGCCTAATTAATTAACTTTGAGCTTCACCGATGTGCAATCTCACTCGCTAGAGTTTACGATCGTCAGAACTCCTTTTGACTTTCCTTATGACGACACCCATTCGGATTTGAAATTGAATTTGATTTGGCTGCAGTCTTCGGGTGTTTTCTTGCTTAATTTTACTTCTTGCACTAGTCTCGTTGACTTCTAAACTCAGCTTCCACGTTTGTATAGTCCAATGTTGTTAGCCTGTACAAATGTGTGATCGCCATTCGTGAGAGCAACTGTACTCAAAGATAAACATCCTGCTCTAGAGTGCAAAAAGAAGCTTTCCTGAGACGTGCATTTTCACCACTGCATCAAGTTCTCCAAAACTCTAATTTTATCTTGGAGTTATAATGAGCATTTTAAATTTAAAATAAGTTAAAATGAAGTTCTGTTGAATATAAAGACCACGTCCAAGTAGTGAAAGCCATTAACCTTTGCAAAACACCTAAGGCTTGGGTTTAACAAACATTACCTTGTTAAATAGCCTAATTTTTGTTGAGGCAGATAACCCTTAACGGCTATCACCACCGCTTGCAGTGTGTAATGAACTACTGCTCACCGCAGCATTGAAACCTATTACCTCAGTGCTTAGGAGCAAGCAACTAACCTCCTTGGTAATCACGGCCCAACTGTCAAAAGCTCCATAGGAACTCTAACCTTCAAGTATAACTCACTAACTATTATTTGTATCTTTCCTTAAAATATATTGTATTTGCAAAACTTTGCATAATTGTAGCTTTAGCCTGAGTAGTGATGTGATAGAAGCGAATGTAAAGTGCCAAGAAAGCGATTTATTTATCTGAGGGCACGTTATCAAGTGTGTTATTATTATTATTATTATTGTTATTATTATTATTATTATACGCATGCTAGTCTGCTTGCGGGTGGCATTTGAGCATATATTGCTCTTGAATTTCCGCATGGTTTACATGGAAATTAGAGCATAATAGCACTAATGTACTTGATAAAGCGCCTTCGGAGAACTCAATCTCTTTTTAGGCTCTTTACTTAAGCTGCAATGGAAACACGATTGAATGGTCAGTGGTATCATGCTTGATAAACAACAAGAACTATACGGTTAGGGGTGGCATGCACAGGGTCAGC
Source organism: Cristatella mucedo (assembly GCA_009760855.2). Taxonomy (NCBI): domain Eukaryota; kingdom Metazoa; phylum Bryozoa; class Phylactolaemata; family Cristatellidae; genus Cristatella; species Cristatella mucedo. Next base: position 1,587,135 of record WPIO01000009.1, read on the forward strand.
ATGCAAGTGTGGTTAGTGGCAGCATGGTGAGGCGTGATGGCACACTAGGTAAGGCGGTTGTTTTCATGACCTCAGTCTTGAGGTCGTGGGTTCGATTCCTGCGGTGGGCGATTCATTATCGCCACTTCAAGCGGTGGTGATAGCCGTAAAGGCTCTTCTGTCGCTATTCAAAAAGAGGCTGTTTAATCAGCTAGAATTTTTTTATTTTTTTATGCAGCAGTGTCAGCTTCCATAAGCACATAAAGGACGAATCACGGGGCCCACTAAATACTGTCGTAAATGGGTGTGCTTTTGATTTCTTTTTAAATGTGGTCGAGTCAGGGTATGTCGTGGCGGAACTCGGGAGTAAATTCCAGGCTTAGGGAGCATGCAAACTAGATGCACGGTCTCTAAAGGACTTCAGGTTTGTACGAGGTATAGGTAAGCAGTTAGATTTTTCGAAAAGTGGGTGATATGATGCTTAGCCTGTTGGGGCAGTAGATCTTACAGGTCGGCTGAAGCCAAAGAATATATGGACCTAAAAGTGAGCGAAAAAATCTTGAATTCGATTATTAGCTTCACTGGTAGCCAGTGCAGGTCAGCGAGAAGTGGTGTGATGTGGCAACTGCGACGCTCGCGACAGACAAGCCTAACTTGGCACCTGCTGTAAGCACTTATTGCTCAGGCCAGTCGACCAGCAAGCAGTAATTTACAGAATTCAAGACGGGATGAGACAAATGTATAGACCAACCTAGATATGGTATCCTTGTCTAAACAATTCTGAATTTTAGCAAGCATAAATAGCTGAAATTAGGCAGACTTGATTGTAGAGCTGACGTGGCGGTCTAAGGAAAGGGCACTTTGTAACATGACACCTAGATCTCGTGCAGATTCAACAGGAGGTTAGAAGGTAGAGCCAACTTTAAGCATCAGCCGTTACAAAATCGGAATCACACTTGGTTTGCATATAACTATTAGGTTAGTTTTATCACCATTCAATTTAAGAAAATTTGCTGCCATCCACGTGGGGAGGTCATCAATACATGCAGCAAGAAAGTTGAGAGAATTCGACGCGCTCAAGGGCCGGGAAGATGTGTGTTAGCATGGGAAGATATGTTTGCTAGCTTTCAATGCGATTTTAAAATTAATCTAATGCGACATCTGTCAGCCTACTAAGAGAACTTGAAGGCACGGCTTGCATGATTGTCAACAGCTAGCACTGTTAGATAGTTTGAGGATAAGGTTTGTGTCATTGCTATAGGTCAGCCTGCAAAGAGAGCTGGAGCTTATCGGTTGCATGATTGCTGTCTGTCAGTGCACTGATCGAGAGAGCTTCAGCATTTGGTTTGTATGACGATCGTTTATCCATTCCATCCCAACCTGTTTATCGGAGATGATTTCGGGGCGAGTCTCCAAACACTGTGCCCCCCTGCCTGCATAGACCAGTGTGTGGGTCCCTGTCACAAAATGCTTCTACCTCGTGTTGATCCCCAGGACTAAGTCTAATTTGTTTCTCAGCTGCTCAATTAGGATCTGGTGGTATTTTCTTGCAAGCGGGAATATCGTATTGCAGTGTCTGCGATGCAGCTCCCTTGGTGGAAGCTTAGTTTGGGTTTCTAGGTTACGGCACTGCACATTGGCTGCATATAAAGAGCCAGTGAGAGAGGCGATCAGTGCTTGTCTTTGCTTGTGGCTCACAGCATCGAACCTCCTCGGGCTGTTAGACAGCTTGGCATTGACTGCGGTAAGGCTATTCTGCAGGATTACTTTAGCTGCGTGTCTGTTTGGATGCCATTCGTCAGTGTTCACTAGGTGATGAGCCATTTGCTTTGTTCCTGCTTCACAGCACATTTCATCAGGCAACAAAGATTTATTGATTCTTCTGGAATCTTTGTGACTTTTTATATTTAGTCATTAGTGAGTCAACCAAGCCACGAGTATTACGCCTGCATGATTTGTGAGAGTTCTCTTGGATCTTCGGTAGCAATGTTGCCAATATATTATAAATTTACAATATAAAATAAATCTGTTTAAAGCAAAAAAGATAAAATGGAATTCATTAAAGCGTATGTCTATATGTAAATGTATAAAACCTTACCTACCCGTTTGGCTTAGGTTTTAAAATTTTAGGTTTAGTATTTAATGGTTGTATGCTTTGTTGTTTACGGCTTGTGGTTTGCTGGTTAGACTTTGCCGTGCTGGGTTTGAGTTGTTGGGTTAATAGTTTAGGTTTCAGTATTTAGGATTTATTATTTAGGCATATAAGAAGAAACACTAGATAGAAAAGATAAATAAAAACGTTTTTCGTTAACGTAGATACAAAAATTCGCTGGTTACAATGTTGGACAGCCTACAATAAGCACTGTTCCCATTGCAGATCTGACGTTGCTTTTGAACAAATGACGCCGATTTAGGTGGCCAAGAAACTCATCTCTTCTTACAGAAATCTCCTCAAATTTAGATCTAATGTCGTTTAAAATGTGCTCGTCAAACAAGGCTTCCAAGTGCCAAGCTTTCTTAGCTTCGGAGCTTCAGGCTGTGTAAAAGTAGAGCACAGCAATTTGATCTTCCAGAAAAGCGGGCCCAAGAGTCCTCTTGGATCACGAGCAACCATTGCAAATTTATGCTGTCCCTTTAGAGGGAAGCATACGCTTAGACGGATCTGTGAAGGCTTTCCTGTCGGGTATATTCAGCCTCAGTGGAGAATCTTTGGTCTCCTAAGAAGAGTGAGGAGCTGCCAGTTTCTTTCAGATGGCATTTAAAATGCCTTGCAGGTGGACGCTTCTTGTAGTTCGCAGATGCTCACTATTTCCAAGCAGAAGTTAGAAGAATTGCACCGCTTGGCTGGAAAGTTCGTATATGCTACTCCTCTTCGTCGTGAAAATCCGGGGTCGAATTGTACAGATAATCTTAGTACCAGTGTTTTTTCTCAAAGTGCTGGCCTTTTTAAAGCCCCTACTTTTCACCAACGTCACTGAGCTCTCAGTACACTAAAGATTGCTCTAGTTTTTTACTCCTTCGCAGCTACGATTTCTCTCCCTCTCAGAATCCTCGTTCCAAATAGAACTCGACTAGATGTCGCACTCTGACTAAAAACAAGAATGTTTGACTCTTTCAATCGGTTCCATTTACTACAGATAAATAGCGACGACCAGAGAGTGGCCAGCCGCTTAAGAATTGTTTAGGTTTAGTGTCAAAATAGTACCTACTTGCTCTAGCATGAACTGAAGTGAGGCCAATCAGCAATATCTTTTGCCTCAGACTTACCAAAGGCAATTCGCATTTTTGGCTAATGCGGAATTTTCTGAAAATGGTTTTTCTTGCGATAGCTTAACTAGAAATTGGAGACATATAGAATCCCCTTAATTCCCATCGTTTTTTTTGGTATGAGGAGCTGAACAAATCACTCATTTAAATTGTGATATGCTTTTTGCATGTGGCCGTCTTCTTATAGGCAAGTATTACTCTGCCAGGTCTACCAATAATTGCAGGCTGCCTTTTCACGACCTTAATATTTCTTATTGTCTTGCATGCATATTGCGGTTTTACTATTGCCGTTCGAAGGAATTTCTGTATGCCTCTGCCTCTGTCGATGTTAATGAATTTGGTCTTTTCACGAGGACGCTCAGGCAACTAAGAGATGGGTGACGGACCAATCTCTAATTATTTACTAGGTCATTTCAAGCCATCTCTCAAGCTCTTGCTCTGGCAATGCAGAGAACTAATTTGAGCTAGTAGTTGTCAAGCCTTTTACCATCAAATCCACAACTCTTAAAAGGCGCCGATGAAGTTTAAAAACTATAATTCATTTATGAAAGTTCTTTATGAAATTAACCCCTTAATAACAGACATGACATGGGTCAATCACCAATCATCTCCTAGGGCAGCTCTCACGTTAGCACCTCAAATGGCGATCCTTATAGTGATCTACCAGATTGATTCTCTAGCAATTTTGTCAGCAAGATAGCTAAGACAAGACAGTCCGTGGCTAAGGTAACTGCATCCCCATTGGACTTTGCTTCCCGTGTAACAACCTCACAGGCCTCCTCTGCCTCAATTCGTTGCAGACCGTCAATATCTGAATTCACGCCTGGCACTAATAACCTTAACCGGAAGTTAATTTCACTGTTTAAGAAGACAAAGCCCCTTTAAGATCCTATGCTGCTATGCATAAATAAAGCAAAATAAAATGTTCTTTGCCTCATTTCATTGCTGCACCTTCCAAAGTGCTGTTGTTTGGCCGCTCCTATATAAAGTAACACTAAACCTTGAGATCTTGAGCAACTTTATCAACGCCTCCTCACTGCCGTTCCTATCAAGGAGACTGGTAATGGCCACCAACTAAACTCTAAGGCTTGAACTTCAAACCCGGAAAATAGGTTCCGGTATGTTTTAAAGCTATTCATTCCGAAGACTCAGCATTGTTGTAGGTATCCAACGACCTTTTCAGAACTACAGACCTAGGTAAAGTCTCTCAGCTAGATGGCTGGAACATTCGGCAGCATTTAATACTATTAATCTCCAAAGTCTTCTCGATTGCCTCTCATCTCGCCTTGGCATCAGTAGCGTTGCAGTGTATTAATTTAGGTTCTGTCTCATTGGTTAGCTACAGACAACTATTATCAGTGGCCAACAATCATCTGAGTAGCCAACAAAGTGCCGGTGCCAATGCACAGCTCTTGGTCAGCTTCTTTTCACAAATTATACTCCATCTCTTGCCGGTAAAATCACCGTCTAAACCTAGGCTTTCACTTAATGCTGATTACACATAGCTTCTGTACTTGTGATTTATAATCATAATAATAAATTTGATATAGCGCCTTCAGAGAACTCAATCCTTTTCTAGGCACTTGACATGCTTTGATTCATCCCAGCATTTCAGAACTTGTAAATTTTTAACTCACCTGCAGCCTAAATTTCTGAAAACCCGCACTTGGATACCAGCAAACTATTTCAAATTCAATGACAATACGAATAAATTACTGGCCATGGGCAAAGTAGTGTTACTCAGAAATTGGAATGGTTAACTCGCAAAATCGGCTGTTTCAGCATATCTTCCATAGCAGCTACACTAAATTAAAGTTTCCGGTTCCAAATGACCTTTCGGTAAAAGACCACTTCAGCTCCACAGCAAGGCAACCTACTTTCAGGTGCATATAATTTCCAAAATTTGGACTTGCATTTAGACAGGGATACTGCATTTTGTACATTCCGTCTCGATGTCAGTTAGTCACTGCTTAATTTCCTACCGCCCTGTGTAATCAGGAGCTTATAGTGGGTGAAAAACTCTGCAGGTAGGCTTATTATTTTTCGTGAGTGTCCAACTTGCCATATTTTACATCTCCTACCAAATCTGCACTGACTACAAATGAACCAACTTTAAGGTTTGATAATTTGCGTTTAGATTCTTTTATTTTCTAATTCCAGTCTACCTACCAGATCTTCCATGCAACCCAGCTGGGCATCATACTAGCCGCTCTTTTGATTCAAGTAGTCTAGCTGTGCATCTAAGGAACCTTGAATCCTTTAGAGACCGTTCTTATGCTTCCAAAGCCAGGAACTGTTTCCCTTCTGACGTCACCACTTCCCCCCCCCCTCCGACTTGACGTTTAAAAAAACGCTAAAAAGTATCTGTTCGGACGAACATTCTTAAGACAGCTGCAGATTGTCCATCGGGTGCTTATATGTGCTGATGCTGTGTGTGTTACCATTAATCATGTTTACATGATTGCCTATTGCCAATGTAAAGTGGTTGGAAATAGATTTTGCTCTCCGACGGCTCTCTTCAAATGCAACATTGTTGTCATTGCTATTTTTACTTATGTATAGCGGTTTGAGATGCTCTTCTGGGCAATAGCTTCAGGGTATTTTTTCAAAGGGTGCTGCCACTGTTTGTGAGTAAGCTAGATTAGTTGTGCTCTCTTCCACGTGCAAGTTTTCGAGGGGATCCAAAAAACGTCATCGTTAAAAAAGGCATTTCCAGTTTAAAAACAGATTTTAAGTTGAAGTATTTTCAAAGTTTTGCCTTGGGTGCTGTTATAAATGTAGTGTGCGGCTTCCACGTATGTTCAGAACTAAGCCAAAAGCACAGCTAACTAAGCTAACTAAGCGTTGGTAATGGTGCTAGTCTCACCTGACGCGTGACGAATAATGGCGACGTCTGAACTTCTTACCCAGCCAGCGACTTGTGGGTGCTGCACCAAAGCACGCAGCTATGCGACCAGTAGCAGGAACATGACAGAAACGAAGATAACCCTTAACATAACAAGTCCGTTTTACATGATGCAGACAAGTCTATTAAACAGCTGCGGTTGATAAGAAGCATTTAACAGCGGCCACGGCGTACACCAACGAGTCTCCGGCCTATAACTAAGATCACCTCAATTCCAAAGCCGAGTTTGAACTCCGGCTCGTACGCGGTCTCGGCCAAAGATTACAGCGTAATCTCAGAATTTCTAATAATTATTATCAGTCATAACCCGGCTGTTTTGGGTGGCCCAAAAGTTACTGTGCGTTGCCTCTAGGTTCTTCAAACAGGCGTGCGAATTCTTCGCTAGGACCTCAAAAGAAATAGGCTTACAGCTTATTTCTTAATCTTGAAAGTAGCAATGAGTAAACTTAATGTATCTTCAGAGTGACTAAGAGCTTTTGGGAGAACATCTGACCACACTTTCTCGACTGTGCCCACTCCCCATTGTTCGAGGTCAGCATTTCGTGACCTCCACCGTCCATGAGACATGGCTATGCCGTCGACGAGGTCAGCGCTTTTTCAGTAACAGGACGATTAAAGGCTGGTGCATTCTGATGATTTCAAACGGCAACTTGAGTTTTATGCTTTTTTCGTGGCCTCCGCAATCATAAAACAAGCCGCGGTTAGCGTTGCTGGGAAAGGCTGGTGTAGGAGACGGTTAGTTAAGCATTGATCGTGCATTAAAGGCTGCGAGCGGTAAAGCCGGCAGTCCTGAGGTGCCCAATGCAATGTAATATGTCATGTGTCTCCGCCTGTAACTCCACAAAGCCACCAAGACCATTTAGGTGTTACGCCGGAGAGTTCTGTATAGCACACTCACAGCCTAAGTGGCTTCCAGTACGCATTCGGTAACCGACTTCATCTCACTCAACAAAAAGGAAGTGGGAAGAATATCAGAGTCGGAAGAGCAGTTGAGACAGTGAGTAGCAACGAAGTAGGAGCTCAGAGCCGTTAAAAACGATAAGTCGTAGTCAGTATTTGGAGAGTAGTTGTCGTTCTGTAAGAGTTGTGGAAGCGAGCTCCACAGCCTAGGACCTGCAGAGCTAAAGCTTCAGTCGACAACGGTCATTGAGCCGAGAAATATAGCAGCTAATTTATTGTCCGTACAGGACCAGGGGGCGCGAAGAGGTTGAAACTGATGCAGCAGTTTGGATAGGTACGGAGGAGCCAAGCAGTCGCGAGCCTCGTGGGTCACCATAAGAACTTTTCTCTGTATCCGTTGAACAGCCTGCAGCCATTCTAGCTCTTTTAAAAAAGGAGACACGTGATTAAACTCTGGGTTTGAAAATCACCCTTGCATCCATGTTCATAGATAGCTGCAGTGGCCTAGTTGCTTTTTTAGGTTGCCCAGTAACAAGTGAATTACTCTAATCAAGCCGAGACAGAACTAAGGATCTAGTTGAATTGTTTGCAAGCCACTGTGGAAGACAGCTCCTAATCTTAGATAGGTACTGGACGCGGTGGCTAGCTATGGAAGCAGCTTCTGAATGAAGCTTTTAAATTTAGGCAGCTGTCAAAAACGACAGCTAAATTTCGAGCTCGTGGCGATGGTCGCACAACAGCATCACCTATGTGATATCAAGCTTCAGAAAGCTCAGTCAAGTTGTTCTCGCTTGCTCCAATGCATAAGCCCTTCGAATTTGATAAAAACCGAGAAATGATTTTTCAGTGGTAGCGCACGATCCAATGCATCAAATGTGGCTTTTCTGTGCCAGCACAATCGAGTCAGTTCTCAAGGCTTAAGTCCAATACTACTAGCATAGTACTATGCGCAATGCTACATCGCTGCGTGGCTTAGCTGGTGGCCTTTTTTCTCAGAGTAAGTCTAACTCCAACTAACAATCGCTGTACTACGGATCGCACTCATGGCGAGAAGATCTTTTGTTTTATCATATTTAGGCAAGACTCATTACTAGTGCTCAAAATGCTGATGCTCAAGTCATTGATCTGATGCTATTCATCATTGTTTACTCCATCTCGATTATGTAATTTATAGTTGGCATCCTGTCATGGCTCTAGTATGATTACACTAATCGGCTAAATGCTCCAATTACCCCAGCTGGGCAGTTCACTTTACTATTGTCCATCGACAGCAACTGTGTGACTGTTTTCAAGCTTCCAGCAGTAGACAGAAGCCTTACGTTTAGGAAGAACGATGACTTCTCTAACTTTTGGCATGTAATTAATCGGGTTTTCATAATGCTTTGTGCTCAATTTGAAGTGGCTTGCATTAACGTTGCATGGCGTTTTATTTTAATGCTGCCGTAGCTCCAACCTAAATTGTATTGCTTTTGTCAATAATCAATTTGAACTTCAGTCGTCGGTTATCTCTTAAGTAGGTTAGAAATTCCTTTCAGGTCAAAGATATATATATAAGACGATGCACTTGGAATGACGCGGTCCCGACATTACGCACCCGTCCTCCTGGGCTCTGAGAGGAAGGTCGAGTCTGTGTGAGTGCGACCGTGCTCACGTGCAACTACTCGGCTGCTTGCGTGAGAATGTACTTGTATGAGTGCTTTTTTTGCTTAAGTGGCTCTGCTTCTCAATGCTTTTCCAAACTATTTGACTCACCCTGTTCGCACAGAAGTCATCTATGCTTTTAGGATGGTGTGCAGCCGCTCGGTAACTAGATTCTTTGCCTACAAGTTTTTCGGCACCAAGCACGGTGCTTTTAACTGGCGCCAGTAGTCACAGACAAATAGCTACAATCACGTTAAGCAAATGTCTCAGAACATTGGCCAACGAGTAGTGCAGACAGCTCAAGGGCATGCCCATCTGCTGCTGATGACAGAAATCAATATCATCCACGTCTTAACAATAAGTTCGTGTGCCGTTTCACCTGACAGTCGTCATCTCAAAAGCACTTCCGGTGCATGCTCTGTTTGGCATCAGTTGGCAGTGCAGTCTGAGTGCATTTTTGGTTGGGTCTTGCAACGTCGGTGAACGATATAGCAACCCTGAAGTTTGTAAGTCAGACCTAGCACATTTACTTCAACCTGGCTCATGCAAATGTTACTAAACCCGTCTCATCTTTTAACTACCAGCTACTTCATGTCTACATATCGCGCTACCATTAGGCTGTCAATGGTAACCACGTTTTCATTGTTGGACATAATAAAACTACCCGTCCGGGTACAGTGAGTTCTAAATGAACACTGTTTGACTAACTCACTGTTGTTATAATGGAGGAGGTATGATGCCGCCTTTTTCCCACACGCCCTCAGTGCCTATTAAATCCTGCCTCGTGGAAGTCGTAGCTTTTCTGAGAGAGAGAGTTACATCAAGCGTGCCGGCAAAATCCGAAACATTGAAGTTTGGCGTTAATCATATCCTTAACCTCTCCCTGTTCAATACTAAACCCAGTGACCTTCGTGTTAATCTAGCGAAAATCTTTTAGATAGGCAGTTCCTACAGTAGCATATCCCACAAGATTATGTGCCCTCTTTTCCATATGATTACCTTCCCGCATGCACCATCTATTCTCATCACTGAGTTCATCTCCCTGCTAAAGAAGACTAATGGCTATATAGACACTGGACCTACTATTCAAGTCAGCCCTTTATCAGAAGACATTTAGTAACGTATGCTCAGTCTCTCTCTCTTGCCATTGCTTTATCAGGGAGTCATTGCTCCTGCTAGTACTGCAGGATCAGTGGGCAACGTGTGATACGTTTGATCAAAGGTTATGCTTGAGTGCTTGTCATTTCGCTAATTCATCACTGGAATCGCATTGCCATAGTTTATGCCGTATACTAGTAGAAGATTTGAGAGCTTCTACCTGTAGAAGTCAACAGCCATTAAAATATACATTACCTCACCGTCCGTTGTGTGTGCTATTCTTTTCAAGTAATGCCCTACCTCTTTCCAATTATCTCTTAACACAATCTAGGTTTCATTTTAATGAGTATTATTTCATTATTTTAATGATTATTATTTGAATGAGTATTATTTAATTAGTATTATTTCATTGCTGTTTTATTTCAGGGATCGGCCATCAATTGACTGTCAATCGGTTTTTCCACGCCGTGCTCGATCTTCGCCGACCGACCAAGATGATTTCTTCTGGACATTGCCGATCCCGCTTTAGGGGTGTGCTAGCTGCTGTCTGCATCTGTCATGTACTCGGACTTATGTTTGGTAGAGCTGATGCCTGCCGCCAGGACCAGTGCTCAGCGAGCTGCCAAGGTGGACGTGGTAGCTGCCGCATCAATACCAGGAAAATCTTGGTCTGCCTCTGCCGCGGGCACATTCAAGGAGGGATGTCCCATGAAGGGTCATTCCCCATCACGAGTGCAGCTATATCCCAGAGACAATGACTTAATTGAAAACCGAGCTGCAGGAAGCTCAGTCAAGTTGCTCTCGCTTGCTGCAATGCATCAGCCCTTCGAATGCCAGAAAAACCGAGATCTGTTTTTTCGGAGGTGGAGCAAGATCCAAGTTATCACGTACGGCCTTCTTGTGCCTACACAATCGAGTCAGTTCTTAAGGCTAATTTCAAATACCACAATACAACCTGCGAAGCTGCATCGCTGAGTGGCTTAGCTTATGAACACTTTCCTCAGAGCAAGCGTAATACCGATCAACGACCGCCATACTACGGGTCGCACTTGTGGCGAGAAGATCTTTTGTCGTGTCATATTTACGCAAGACTCGTACCAAGCGTTCAAAATGAATTATATAAAATGCTTATGCTCAAGTCATCAATTTGATGTTTTTGGTTCATGTTTGCTCCATCTCGAAGATACAATTTGCAGTTAGCAGCCTGGCACGGCTTGCGATGATTAAACAATTTGCAAATTGATGGATCTTAATTATATTGGTTAAAATAAAGTTTGAAATTATATTGAAAAAATGCTCCATTTACACCAGCTAGGAAGCTCACTTTACTAGTGCTCGCTGACAGCAAACGAGTAGCTATTTTCTCTCATCTCGTGAAAAACCTAGGCCTTAAGAGGACCACTGACTTTTCTAACTTTGGGCATGCAATTAATCGGGGTTTAAATATGCGTTTCGCTCAAGTTGAACTGGCATGGGTCAACGTTGTACGATTTCATTGAAACGCTGCCGTTGCTCTCAAGTAAATCGTATAAACTTCGTCACCTATCAGTTGAAAATTTTGGATTTTACCGTATTGCACCCCAGATTTCTCTCAAGATTAAGTAATTATAAGTGTGCTATCCAGCTTTATCTTGGTCATGGATTTACGTGTAAATGTCAACTTGACAGCGGGAGCCTATCATTCTTCTAGTCGGGGGTTAACAATCTTCTCATTTTTAGTACAGACCATAGCTGATTTAAATGTGTTCATTTGCAGATACTTAAGATAGATCTTTAGAAGTGCCAATAACCTATTTAAATAGTTTCAAAATGTTTTTTTCCTTTGCGAATAATCCATGTGAGATAATTTTTACAAGTACCACATTTTCCTGGTAAGCCTGGCGTTGATTTAGAAAGCTACACATGATTATGGTAATGCTTAGCAAGACATAACATTAAATTTACTACCAATATCATTTCGTGGGTGATGGTGACCTCTGGCTGCATGTAATCGAAAACTGAGCCGGAGTACCTAAGTTATTGGAAACAGCAGATTTAAGAAAGCGTCGTGTGATAATATTGCAAATTTTGTATACGTATATCTCCGCCTCAAAATTTATCTAGAAGCGATAATTGTGAAAGCGTCCTTAATCTATCCCATTTATAGTCTTGCATTTTTCCAAGAAATTTTCTTCATGAAACAAGCTATAAATTAAGCTCATTTGTGCGCACATCTTACGACATCAGAAAGCCGGGTTATTTAAGAATAACACCCGGTGCTGATTAAGTGCTGACACGCGAATAAATACGAGCTTTACTTAATTGTAGCCGAGTTGTTATGACCAGGCTACTCTTACTATTTTGGGTAGAGGCATAACGCTTGCATTATGCAAATACCTTAAGCTGGCAACACGCTGACGATAAAATGCAGCAATCAGTATTCCTCAAGCAGCACTAGTAATACAATCATGTTAGTAAAAGCTCAATTATACCCTGCATTCTACGGCTAATGCACCTGGGTGACTTCCTGCTGACTCGCTAACAGGCTCACGGCAGCTCAAGCTCAGCTCTAGACTCGTCGACTGGCAGACCGATGCTCCAGCATCCAGACTGCGTTCAAGCACAAGCCCTATATAGTATTCAAGTAATAAGTCACAATAATAACTATCGTACATAATGCTGCTCATAAGCCGCAGCTTATCTCGGCTACCTCATAAGCATCCCAACCCATCGGCAAAGCATATCGCTCTCAATCGCAGCTCAGCCTACAAGCTCATAGCTCATAATCGAGGGACATTACAGATGTGTCGTTCTCTATGCCTGCGCTCGTCATCCTAAATCTAACCGCGAGACCCTATTTTCCGCACGAAATTAACTGATGCTATCGCGGTCGATTACGGTTAACACATTTAACTACGCACTAACCGATGTGGCATCAACAGTGAGCGCTCCTAAACGGATTATTCTGGTAGCCAGCCGCCTTGACCCATTAACGACTTCGACACCGACGAAAGGCACGAATGGCTCGACACAGTTAAAACGAGAAATTCCCGACTGCCAGCAGTGTAACCTGGAAGCTCATGGTCCAGAATTCGATATATTCACTAGCCGCGAGGCAAAGGGAGGGGAAACAGTTTTCAAAACTAAAGAGGATTCTTAATAGCATTCTTATTCCGAAGATCTAGTTCGATGCGTGCCCAGAAAACTTTTATGCACATCTTTTAATATCTGGCTTGTACTAAAACGATTAAGCCAAAGAAAAGCTACTGAAAGTATGCACTTCTTAAATGTCGCCTTACAATATAAAAACTAAAAGCTTAATATGAATAACGAGAAGAACAAGCAAACTAGCTGCAGCTTTACCCAAGGAAAGAAATGGTCATTAAGCCATACATGAATTGAGGGACGATATAAATTTGGGCTGAGTTTGGAATGGTTAGATCCTTAGGCCAAATCCAGAAACTGATAAATAAATTACCTGACTTTTATTGGTTGGCAGCAAAATTTTCCAAATGTTAGCAGTGCAGACAGTTCGCTGTGCTGTGCTTTTTGATGACGTTTCTGGTACCACTGTCGCTTGAAGAACAGGCCCACTGAGCACTGGCATGTACATCCTGACGATCCCCATTCGTTAGTCACCATTTTAGAAGCCTTCTTACGCCGTTTTCTTAAGCGAGCTTAGGCTCATAGACCCTTTTCCATCGTTTTGATGTTTCATATGTATTGCTCTCGGACGCCACAGCGGGAGACAATTCTTCTGAATTAAAGTCTTTTTAGGTTAAAGATATATATGTAAGACGATGCACTTAGAATGATGCAGACCCGGCATTACCCGCCCGTCCTCCTGGTATCTGAGGGTAAGGTCGAGTCTGTGCGTATGCGACCATGCTCATGTGCAAGTACTCAGCTGCTTGTGTGAGAGTGTGCTTGTATGAGTGCTTTTTGCCTAAGTGGCTCAACTTCTCATTGCTTTTCCAAACTATTTGACACACTATTCACACAGAAGTTGTCTATGCTGTTAGAATGGTGTGCATCCGCTCGGTAACTAGATTCTTTGCCGACGAGTGTCCGGCACCAAGCACGGCGCTTTTAACTGGCGGCAGTAGTCGCAGGCAAATAGCCACAATCACGCTAAACTAGTGTCTCAGAACGTCGGCCAACGAGTAGTACAGACAGCTCTGGGGCAATTGCATACGCTGCTGAGTACAGCAATCAATATCATCAATGCCTTCATAATAGGTTCGTGTGCCGTTTCATCTGACATTAGTCATCTCAAAAGCATTTCCAGTGCATGTTCTGTTTGGCATATAGTTGGCATTGCAGTCCGAGTAGGCCTTTGGTTTTGTCTTGATATGTTGGTGAACGACATAGCATTCCTGAAGTGGTTAAGTCAGGCCTACCACGTTGAATTTAAGCTGGATTCCCCAAATTTTACTAAACCCGTCTCATCTTCGAACCACTTGCTACTTCATGCCTACATATCGTGCTGCCATTGGGCTTTCAACGGTAATCACGTGATCATTGTTGAACATGATAAAGCTTCTCTTCAGCATACAGGGATTTCTAAATGAACATTGTTTTACTGACTCACTCTTTTTATAATGGAGGAGGTAAAATACCACCTTCTTTCCACTCGCCCTCAGTGCCTATTAAATTCTGCCTCAAGGAAGTCTTAGCTTTGTGAGATAGCGGTCGTTAGCTTTGTGCATAGCGGTCGTTAGCTTTAAACATAGTATACTTTGCACAGCGAGCAACCCTCGTGCGGTCAATTCCTGAAAAACTCAGAGTACTTGCACGTAAACGTGGCTTGCTGAGCATACTTTGGTCTCCTTGTCCATACGATTGAAGCTGGTTGAGTGTCAAAGTTAATACACCCAGATTGGAATACCCAGAGAAAAAGAAAACTTAATCAGCTCTATATACGATGTCTTAGCACTAGCTGTGTCTCAGAAGTAACCTAAATATTGCAAAATAGCTTCATACCAACCAGACTGAACTATTGTGATGGAGTTCTTGATGAGCTTAATTATCAACACGATTCCAAAACCACACATCTCTGCCAATTAAAGTACACAGACTTAGCTAATGCACGGGTAGTCATGGAAAGCATATGAAATGATATGAAAAGCTCACCAGAAAAGATGTCTTCGAGTCAAGCTGAAAAGTCATTCCTTGCAGCAACTGAAGCCGAAAGAGAGTTTCTTCAGTGCATATGAGCTAAAGGCTCGATCACCAAGAGCTATCGATTTAGCGTTCGAGACAGCGAAATGAGCGCTTGCAGAGCAGCCTGTGAGAGTTAACTGAAGGCAAACCAAGAGCGATTCCAAAGTTGGAAAGGCTAAAGCTAGAAATCTTTTCTGTCAGCATATTCCCTGCTGAATCGGCACAAAATCTAGATGTCACGTTCCAACGTAACCTTTCATTAGACAACCACATCAGCTCCACATTCATGTCTGCCTACGTTGACCTGCATAACTTTGCCAGAATTCGGCCTCGTAATACCCTTCAATCCGCCAAACGGCCACCACAACTATTATGCTAGAAGCTCTATTTAAGATTGTGTGCTGTGCTACTCTTCGGTTACTGTGCACTCCCATAACTTCACACTAATTGCCTCGATCATTCGGCAGCGATGAACTGCAATTGCAATGGCGATTGCAATGGCCCGGCCCACTACATCAATCCCCTGAAACCCGCCACAAAACGGGCTGAATAGATTCTCCAAAAGTGATTGCACGTTGCTCTAATTTCCGGCTACTATTTTAATGGCACAGCTCTTTACAAATTACCTTGACCATTCGGCAGCAATGCACTGCAATTGACTGCAGTGGTACGGGCCAATACAGCACTCTTCAGCGATCTGATGCAAAATACACTGAATTGGTGTGGCAATGCTCCAAGTTTGAACTTATGTTACCGAGAACACTGGTTAGAGTCAACCACATCATTTGAAGCTATTGTGCTCGTACAATCTCAGGCAAGGCATGGCAACTTAAAGCAACGGCTCGGCTCGAAGCAGCAATCCCTCACAATGTGTGGCAAGTCAACCACACATTGGCTGCACGAAGTGTCAATTGTCATCGCATTTCACGTTTTTTAGGTAAAACTGAAATCTTAGGACTTTCAAGCTATTTTCCGGCTAATTGTCAACAATTCACGGCGATCGAAAGCAATGACAGGGACCAATGCTGCAATGATAGGGCCAGTCTACATGTTTATCAGCTGCATTAAAAGTGCAACCGCATCTTTTTCACTAATCCCTAACCTACAATCGTCGGCGATGCACGGCAATCGGTGGCTATGTCCCACAAAAATACGAGTATCCACACGTAACGTCACAAATAGATGGAAATTTTCTCGGCGAGGATCTTTATAGATTTCTCTTTATCTTCCAGTCTATTTTTTTGCTCTGTGGAAATTATACTGTTGATGCTAGCTCTCAGTCCCTGCATTTCAGTTAACGGAAATGACCCTTGCAAGAGCAAAAACCTTCTTCATTCAGTAGGCTAGGCAAAGCTAAAACTATATTTCGGGTAGCACAGCCCACTCCTTTTTAAAAGTTCTCCTTCCATTTCAACCTAGTATGTGTTCCTGTTTTCCATATCGGGAAATGAACAGCAAGATATTGCTAATCGTCCAGCAAATCCTACAACTCATTACAACCTTTTAGAAATCGCTCATCAATCGGCTATGGGAAGCTTTCCTTCTCGTGGCATGATTCCACATTACATTAGTTTAAAGTTAATCCGAAAATTGTGATGTCATTTTGCAATTTATGGTCGAGTAGTGCACAGCATTAGATATGATGTGCTCTTCCAATGCCGTACTGTTTAAACTGTAGGTCCACGGCGTGCATCTACCTTGGCTCACAGAGAAAGGGTGCGCTGAATGAGAGATTACTAGAGCTCACTCAACGGCCATGCTGCTTTGTGTGCACACAACACATCTATCAACCTCGACCTCACCAATCTGGCCATACTACCTTTTGCCTTAACGTATGTGATTGCATAGTCGTCGCAGGTTCGTGGTTTTATTAATAGTGTCAGCAGCACTGAAATGGCAATTGAGGACGGTTTGTGTAATCATCACGAATCATTTGGTAATGCTATCGAAACAGCATCTCTAAAGTGCCTAGAACAGAGGTGTCCAACCTTTTGCATTGGGGGGGCCACATTTCACAAATGTAAAAGGTCCGGGGGCCACATGTCAATTGGAGTAGTTAACCGCATCAGAAAATAGGATCGTAATTTAGTATGACTATTACTATTATACTTATTAAATATACCGCAATACAATAGTATTTTTAGCATAATTATAATTAAAAATAATAAATAATAAAAATGTAATCATAAATCCTGGAAAATAATTCGATAGATATTATGGTCAATCTTTTACTTTTGGATTTTATTTTAATAACATGAAGACAGAAACATATAAAACTTAAAAAACTACATGACAAGGACTCACATAATATTAATGTCTTCGGATTAATTAAATGCCACAGGTATTCAATGTCTTCTGCACTGCAGGCATCAATGAGATATTTGGCATTGTTTCTGTTTGCATAAAAAGTCGACATCTGCTGCAACAGTGGATGTGGCAATTCTAAGGATTCCTGATAAATGTTAATCTGCGAGAACGGATCGAGTCTTTGTTTTCACATTTTTCAGTCTGGAAAAAGCTGTTCACGGCAACATGTGCTGCCAAAAAGTGCAATATACCTGCGAGCATGGTTGGCTAGATTAGGAAAAGAGTCTGATGAAACATACTGCTTGTAAAAGGTAACAAGGTCATGCTGATCAGAAGCAGTTTTTAAATTGCTGTCATTATGAATGTCGATTAGTTCGAGTTGAAATTCATCAGGTGCATCAGAGGGATCGATATTAAATGGATTACTAATCATGTTCATGTCATCCGCATGTTGTTGGAAATCCTGAAACCTCTCTTCAAATTCATCAACAAGTTTGCTAACAAGAGTGGAGTACTTCATATGAGCCAGCGTTTCAGGCGATCATGTTGCTAGTGTGAAATGTAACAGTTTCTTCTGATCTAAGTGTTTCCGGAAAAGTTTCAGCTTTTGCACAAACGCAACAACACACTCATACATTTTATGGACCAGTTGATCCTTACCTAGGAGTTTGACATTAGGATCTGCAAGATGTTTGGTCATGTCCACCGAAAAAGTTAAGTCATTCAACCACTGCTGGTCATCGAGGAAGCCAACATCTTTTCCCTTTTCAGTCATATTTTTTTTTATTTGCAGCCGAAGTGACCAAAACCTGGCTAACGTGTTTGCCCTACTTAGCCAACGGACTTGGCAGAAATAAATAACATCACAATGATCTGATCCCAACTCTTCAAGGAAAGCCTGATATTGTCTGTGGTTTAGCGAACGAGAACTTATCACATTGACTATTGAAACTACATTGTCCATTACATGTTGCATGCTCAAGACCTTTGCACATAGCTGTTCTTGGTGGATGAGGCAGTGATGACTGACAATTTTGTGAGGTACTAATTTTACCATTTAAGATACAAATCCATTGTGTCTACCTGTCATTGAAGGGGCTCCGTCTGTGGTTCAACCAATCAATTTAGTTTCAGGAAGATTAAATTTTATGAGGACCCTCTTGACCTGATACAAAATATTCCTCCTCTTTGTAGTGCCTTTCATTGAACATATATCCAACAGTTCTTCGACAATGACAAACTTTCCTGTTACTCCGCGTACAAACACCGACAGTTGAGCCGTATCGCTATTGTCCGTGCTTTCGTCGAGCACAAGAGAATAAAATTTGCATTCAGCAAGTCTTTTAGTGAAATTCTTTTATGTTGGATGCGAGCTAGTCAGCTCTTCTCGCAACCGTTTGATGAGAAAGACTGACTTTCTCTACTTCTGACTTCTTTTCTGGACATACCACACCATTAAACAGGATGAGGCATTCTTTAACAAATTCACCATCGGAAAATGCTTTCCCCCACTTAGCTATAGCTTCAGCTATTAAAAAACTTACTTTGGTTGAAGCCTCAGACTTGTTGCTGACTGCTGTAAACAATGACTGCTGTCCGATGACGCTCTGTTTCAACGAGTTCACGCGATCAATTCGAAGTTGACCAGTCAGGCTGTTGCACCTGTCGCCATGCTTTGTTGAAAAATGTCGCTTAACATTGTACTCCTTTGCAACGGCAATTGTTTCTTGGCATATTAGGCACATTATCCTACCGAAGCGTTCCATTACAAAATAGTCTACAGTCCAAGATGCTTTGAAAAGTCTTCCCTCTGCGTCAATTTTTCGTTTTGTGCTAGTATTCACATTCGCCTCCATTTTTCTCTCTGAAATAAAAAAACAGATCAGTTACGAATTGATTAATTTATATTTTATCACAGCAATATCGTAGTATTAGTAAGTAAGTTGGGCAATATGCGTTTTTTGGAAAACCTACCTGACTGATTCCAGTTCGTGCAGCAGCAACTGAGAAACGGCTCTTTTTTTCTATCCACAGTGTGAAACAGTTAATTCCGCTTGCGGAAGCGTTACAAATGTGATCGTAATGGCGCCGCTGTGGCACAAATATATTTCCCCTTCACGCCAAAATGTTCACCTGAAGGCTAGCAAAATAAATCAATTTGTTTACCTTCACGTGAAAATAGCCATTCGGACACCTTCACGCTTCACGTTCACGTGAAGTACATCACAGCGCCTTATATTGCCGTTTGTAATGATTAAAAATTAACGAAAAACATTAAGTGACAAATATTTTTGGGATAACGTTGCGGGCCGCATAGAAGACCTCGGCGGGCCGGGTTGTGGCCCGTGGGCCACGTGTTGGACACCCCTGGCCTAGAATGAGATTCCCTTCTCTGAGGTTACTACACAAAAGTATTAATATTGTATTATCTCACAAAGCGCAAATGTGTGTATGGAAATAGGTACTACCCGTAAGTACACGGTTGGGGTCGTCACAACATGACGAACTACAACAAAGTAGTCACGGCATTAGGAAGGTTGAGAAACACTGCATTAACCAACTTATGATGTAAAGAAAATACATCTTTTAATCGCTATTATTAAATGCTAAAATACAGGGCTTAAATAATGTAATCATAATAACAATAACTGTAATACATTTGATAAAGTGCCCCTAGAGAACGGAATCTCATTGTAGGTGCTTTACAATTGCTGCAAAGGAAGAACGATCGCTCAATCAACTATTAGAATAACTTGTTAAGGAAGACATGCACAGGGTCAGTATGCAAGTGTGGTAAGTGGCAGAATGCAGCCGTGTCAGCAGGCATTAGCACGTAAAAGATCTACCACATAGATCCACTATATGCTGTCTTACATAAATGCGTTTTTAGTTTTTTTTAATGCGGACAAGTCAGGAAATGTTGTGACTCGAGTCGGGAGTGAGCTCCTTGCTTTGGGAGCACATGTCAGCCCAATAAACAATTAATAAAATCTAACGAACACAGAGGTATCGTGTTGAGCGTCATTCTGCGACTTTCTGTGCAACACAAGCTTTTACGGAAGCTATGTATGGAAAGAAAACCATCAGTTATATTGATCGGAGCGGTATTTGACATCGCAAGAGCAAAAGTAACATCTCAATGCTTCACTGGTCTTCGCACGTTTCTTTGGCACGTACAGTAAGCACTCAGGTACACCTCCTATTCCAAGCCAGATCCTTGCTGTGTGAGCATGCGAGAACTAGAGGAGGAGTAAGACAAAGGACGTGAATTCAACTTGCAAATTATCACCATATAGGCATTGACCTTGTCAGTGAGTGCGTGCACGTGAGTGGACGAGATGTTCAATGTCGCCGATCACTTCGTTTTTTTGACTATCGAGACGAGATAGGTCCTAGCTACCGAAACAGTAATAGATTGGCATATCTCCCCGAGCGATTGCCGTCGATTGCCGTGCATTCCCTTCGATTGAACGAGCACAGTGGGCAGAAAATATGCGGCGGGCGGTTACATGTTAAGTGGAACGAGAGTTGCAGTTACTTGCAGCCAATCTTGTCGATTAACCACGGATTGCACTCTCTGAGCTGACCGTCGCTGTTCATTGCCGCTCATTGCTGAAGGCTGACGAGCGAGGCGTCTCAAAAGTGCAAAAGGATTACTTGAAAGCAGCCAAATTTTATAAGGAATGGCAATTGGGGCATCTCGCTGCTAATTTCTCGTTAATCGGCCGCGAGTTAAGGCGTTGGCCAGCTATTCCTGTCGATTGACATTTATTGCTGGGCAAAAACCTCTGCATCTGCGAATAAGTTGGTTGTATCGAGACCTAAGGCAGAAATACCTAACAGATGGTCACGAAGCACTTGAGCTGCAATTAGATAGTATAAACAAGTGAAATTCCCCGATTGAGCATCAGGTAAAATTATTCCGTTCCATTTGGCTTATCAAATAGGTATGCAGTAGAATTTTTACCTTTAAGCCTTCTGCTGTTAAAGTCTGCCATTTGAATATCTAGTGAAGCTGTTGTGTTACCTTTGTTTTAATATTATTAATATTCTTAATTATTTAACCTTGTTAAAGTCAACCATGGAACACGCTGGAGTCTTATGCGGCGGTTTTTACCTCTCGGGGTGGTGCTGCACGTGTTAATGCTGCAGGTGAGCTCACGTGGTCTAGGACACATTGCCAGGCAACCACTTTGTGGTGCTGACCTACCAGTCTGCATGCTGCACGGTTCTGAAGAGTAATGCTGTCAGTGTTGCTTGCGTATACGCCTGCCACGATTGACACAGCTAAACAGTTTCTTAGTGACTCTTTCTGGGTCTACAGCTTTCGAACTCTTATTAACTTTACCATCTCGTCTAATCACCCTGCTTTTATCTCGTTGTGCCGGCAAGGTAATTGCAATCAGTGTACACATCGACTGTCCTGTATTTTTGCTGAATGAAGTTAGCTTATTCCTCTATAAAAAGGGATGTCGGTATCTTCGTAGACAGGCAAAGCTGATGCTACATAGATGAGTAATCTGACAGACGAGGTTAGGACTAAGCTTGAAATGAATTTACCATTCTCTTAGAAAAGACACGAGCTCTAATCTGAAGGTTCAATGTGCAGTCGGTCGATCGGGGCAAGGACGTTTTGAACAGCATGGACTGGAGCAGGCGTCTGTGCTCCAGTAGAAATCGAGCCCATATTAGCTTTGGTTGCTGCATTAGTCGCTTTTCGCTTCAGTTTGCTCACAGAACATGCTCCTTTAGGCAGTGGGCACTAGAAACTAGGCAGACTTGATTGTGAAGCTGATGGGGTCGTCTAACGAGAGGTCACTTTGGAACATAGATTTCGTGGAGATTCAAAAGGAGATATACTGGTGAAACCGATTTTGAGCATTAGCCCTTTTATCGTCTCAATCACACTTGGTTTGCCTATAACTAGTAAGATTGCTGTATCATCATTCAATATAAGAAACGTTGCTGCGATCCATGTGCGGATGTCATCAATACATGCAGAAAGGGAGCTGCGTAATTCGAAGCACTATCCTCTAGATGAGTGCAGTTTGCACACTGAGAGTGGTATGGTATGGCAATAGTTCAGGCTGATTGTACAAATGCATCACTTTCCGGTTACTTAGTCCATTACCCTAATCTCACAACATCAGGTGTGCGTACACAAACAATGACTGCTGTTAGGCTACAATGCACTAGTTCGTCTTCCACTTGTCGCTTGGTCATAGCCCAGGTAGTAGGAGGTGGCAGATCCAGTATTGCCCACGTCAAGCAAAGCTTGTAGCTGCTAAGGTTCCTTGGCTAACAATCGGGTTAAAATATTTACCCAACCATCATAGGAGTGAGAAAGAAAGAGACAGAAAGAGGGAGAAAAAGAGAGAGAGAAAGAGATAGAGGGAGAGAGAGAGAGAGAGAGAGAGAGAGAGAGAGAGAGAGAGAGAGAGAGAGGGGTCCGATAAGGCCGAACGGCAGGCATTTTAAGGTGCCCATTTTAGCTCATTTAGCTGAACAGACGTTTCTTTTGTCTTCTAAAGCAAGACAGATGAGTGTTCAGGCATGTGTGATCTCGAAAAGGGTTAGCCCCACAGCTGTCAATCAATTGGGACTAGCAGTTGGTACAAGCTCATTCTTGCTGTCTCAACAATGTTGTTGAACCAACAGCGTTTTCTGCTCCCCTGGGTCCTATCCTATGTGTCAGTTGTTCCTACTCTACGACCCAGGTTTTGCTTTCAGTCCAGAAAATAGCAGTCCTCTATTGTCCTTCATGAATGGAAGTGACTGCTGCTAAGGCTTCATGGACACTATATATATATATATATATATATATATATATATATATATATATATATATATATATATATATATATATATATATATATATATATATATATATATATATATATATATATATATATATATATATATATATATATATATATATATATATATATATATATATATATATATATATATATATATATATATATATATATATATATATATATATATATATATATATATATATATATATATATATATATATATATATATATATATATATATATATATATATATATATATATGTAAATGGCGTACAAATAAAAGAATTAGCCTAATGAAACTAAAAGTGAATGAAGAATCTGGTATGTAAACGACCTGCAATTAAAAGAACCTGCCTAATTGAAGAAGAAGTAGATATATATGCTGACCTATTAAAAAGTTGCAGTTTAATTTAATATTTCATGAAATTTGTAATATCAATTCGAATAGTAATTAGCAATCTGTCACTAATTTTCGTTCAGTAGTGGCAATGTTTGTCTCACTTTGTTGCTGCAGTTGTGCCACAGCCGTGAACAGCCAGTACTGCACTTCGGCCCTGCCTCCAGCAGCTTTCGGACTCCTTATGAGTGCTGTAGTTTGTCTGTTACGGCAGAGGGGCATCTGCTGCTGGCTGCCTGGCTAGACGGCCTGATTGAATACGGCAAGAGTGGCAACAAGCTGAGTGCATGGAAACCTACGAGCCTGAGCGACTTATATGAAGAACAGACCATTTCAGTGCAGTCTTTGCAGGGTGGAAGAGCTGTTATGGGCTCGTGCAACTCACGGCTCATCCTGCAGCTCAGACACAGCTGTGATGGCGCCACTGCTGCTGATGCAGAGGCAGCGCCCCAGTGGACTTGACTCGAAGACAGACATGTTGTGGTGCTGCCAGGAGCTCCCTACAAGTTATCCGTGCTCAATGACCTGCTCGCTGTGGCCGAGGACGATTTCGGCAAATAGCACTTGCTGCAGCTGAGTACTAGACAGTTGCTCAACAGCAGCAAGTATGAGTATGAAATACATGGTGTGGCTCTCAGTGCTACTGCTCTGGTCACTGCTAGCCCTGGCACGGTGAAGCTGGCCTACGGCAGAGAGGTTAGCATGGTGGACGGCTGAAGCCAACCAGCTAACAGACAGTGGAGACACGAGCTGCGAGCCTCAGGGAGAGAGTGCAGGGTCTCTGTGCTGCCGGTGGCCTCGTGTACGTGGCTGTGATCGGGATGATATATGTTACGAAGGCAATAGCAGTGACTTTGTGAGGACGTTCAGTGCTGAGACTGGACAGCTGCTGCAACGTGTCGTCTCCTACAGCAGCAGCCGATTGTCTGCTGGTCTGCTTCCTGAAGCCTTGTCACTGGGAGGATGACAGAGGACCCTGCTAGCAGTGCTGGCAGATGTAGAAAAATGCGAGTGGAGGTGGACCATGACCGTGTACCCTGCAGTAGCTAAGAGCTAATGACTGGAAGCAGCTTCAGCTCTGAGGCAGCACTGCATGTCACTGTGACAATTGCATGTACCTGTTATACAAATCCATGTATCTGTACACTTGCCTAGTAACTATACAAAAAATAATCCGTGATTCAAGAATTCATTTTTATGAAACAAGATCCTCCAAGACTACTCTGTCTCTTTGGTTCCAACGATAACGAGTTGCTCCAATTAGGCTGAGCAGCAGCTGCATTGGCACAGAGCTGCCAGCGTTCGTGGACGTTAGGTAGTAGCAGAAGCTGCCCCTGAGTCACTCAATGTCAGAGGTCTAACAACCAATCAGCACATCAAGTTGGCGGTTTCACGCGAATGGTTTAAGCAGGAGACTCGCGGCATGCAGAAGCAGGGTAGTGCGAACACAGATGGAGGAGCAGACGTCTGTATGCCCAGTAGGAACTCAAATCGCTGAGCCAGCTTCGGTTTGTGCCTGTTTTCATTTTCGCGCAGGCTGGAGAATATCAAAGTCAAAATTGGGGAGCCAGGGCTACTTTTTGAGGTAGGGCTCATTTAAAAGCATCCTCAAACATCGCATGAGAGCCTAATATCCGGTCAGGTGTGATTTTTTTGAGGCATTCTTCAACAGTACCTGGGCGGCTTGGTTGGCTGAACGAGCTGCATTAAGTGCATCGGAATTTCCGTATGAATGTGGCTTATAGTTGTATTTACCTCACTCCTTCAGCAGTAAAGAGCATTGTCGACAATCTACGATTGTTGGAGATTCAGGAATTAATCATACTATTCCTGAAGATGCAAATCATTTAACGCCCTCAAGATAACGGATCCACTAAGTCTAATTTCTTCTACGTGCACGATTCGATTGGGAGGAAAAGAACAATCCTAGCAAGCCTTATCAAATCCTTTGCAGTGCCCATGTCTGCTGATAACATGATACACCTTCTTTTGTAATTTCTAAAACAAGCGCCATGAGTGATTCGGACATATGTTCTTAGGCTGTAACAAAATCTTCTCGTGTGTGCCACATTCCAAGTACAGTGGCATAAAGAATGCTTATTCTGCTGGCACAGACTTCACATGTCCTTCAGTCTCTCTGACAGCAAATGAGTGAATGGTTTCAGTACCCTCAAATCCTTTATAGGAAATTTACTCGACGAGTTCAATGATGCTCTTTGCCTCTGCAGTGTGCCTACAATCTCCAGAAAAGTGATCTCAGACAAAAGCCGATGCTCTGTTCTTATTAGTTTTGGCCATTTTGACTGATAAATGGTCCATTGAAATCATTCCGTCTCGTGTATTTCTCATTCTAGGTCGTTGCCGGTTCGTTTTCGACAGAGAGAATCCAGCCGATCAAAATGCAAGCCTCTCGACCAGCCATCGCACGAACCGTGCAATTCCCTAGACTTGTGCTCACCCATAGGATATACAAGCCCGACTTCCGCTCAATACTTACTCCATTCGTCCTGTCGGCAATTTATAAACGAGGCTAGCAAGCATCTCAATCAGGATTCGATGTAACCGTTCTACCCAGCGGTATTCATCTGGCGGTTGGGAGATTCCCAAACTCCATTAACATAGGAAGTTGTGTGCTGATATTTGAGATTATGAGGCAAAATGTTATGCAGATGGATACTGAGATCAAGAAGAGATCTGATGGCCCCTAGTCTTTACCAAGCATTCATGTTAGCAGCATTAGGAGACTGTAGAGCTAGAGAAACTACTTGCCTGTGGACGTCTAAATGCTTACTTGTTCGGTCTGGGTCACCCTTACCTATACTAACCACCGAGTAAGATAGGCTTAAAGATAGTGACCTGCTTATTAGTTATGATCATGCGCACTTATTAAATTTTTATTTCTTTGTTCAAATGCATTAGTGATGCAAATGCTGTTGCTAAATTCGGTTACTTATGACCGAACGAAGGAAAATGCCATGAAGCATGCAAGAGGGCCGAGGCTGGAGGCCTGCTCTTTTTGTATTCCAGGCATTATGTAGAACTGCCCTGAGCGAAGTTCCTGCTAGGAAAGTGCTGCTGGGAGTCTCTCAAACTTTGTTATCATCATGCCTGCTGTAGACCCGGCGGTTCAATCTGAAGCTTGCTTCGTGTTCCTGGCTCAACTGGCAATACACTCGTGTCAGCAAGCACCATTATTTCTGAAAAACACCTCGATCTGCTCGAAATGACCACGGCCTAAGTAAAAGTAGTCAATTGCCCTACCATTAACGGTAAAACATCGACAGGGTTCTCTTTGTTTCACACGTCTAGATAAATTAAAACTTGAGGTGTAACTGCGGTGATCACAGGCTCTTCCATCAATTTCAAGGCGTTTGCTGTCTCTACAATGCAGTCTTCTGAATATGTTGTTTAGAGATCATCCAGCAAATATCTATAAATAATGGCAGTAGTCCATTACCGTGTGTGGATCTCATTCAAGCAGCAACATGTAGCCTCTTGTGTATAATAATAATAATAATAATAATGCACTTGATAAAGCGCCCTTAGAGAACTTAATCTCTTTCTAGGTGCTTTACATTTGCTGCAAAGGAAAGTATCACCTCTGAATAGCAAAAACTCAAGAATCTTGACTTCGGTCCTGCCGGCGTGATTGCCTCACCCCTGCTGCTACATCCTCCTTTAAATCTGAATGTACATCTATCTGTCTGCTATCTATCTGTCTGCTACATATTCCTTTAGATCTGTCCGTCTTTTGATCTGTTTAGAATAGTTTAATGATGCGACAGGACACTAGTTGACATGCTCAACGAGTTTGCCCTCAGAAAATGCAATCTCATTGCTATGCACTTTACGTTTTGCTGTAAATAAAGCATGATCGAATAGCTAGCCAATAATATGCTCAATGAACAAGCGTATTATGTGTTGACACGACATGCACAAGGTCAGCATGCAAATACGGTTAGTGGTAGCATAATTAGTGTTAGCACTACTAGGCGCACCAAGGATGAGTCGCATTGACCCACTCTGTGCTTTGATAAACAGATGCGGTTTGGTTTCTTTACAAATGTGGTCAAGTCGGCAGAGGTCGTGCCTCAAGTCGGGTGTGAGTTCCAGGCCTTACATGAGCGTACGAACTAAAGGCACGGTCACCACACGATTTTAGGTTCGCACGAGGTATAGATAAACGATTAGACTCCAGAAACTACGTGCTACGATGCTTAGCCAGGTACCGGAGTATATCTATTGAGTATTATGGAACGAATGAATGAAGGAACCTAAAAGTGAGCGACAAATCCTTGCATGTTATGCTTAGTTTGACTGGAAACCAATGCGAGTCGGCAAGAAGTGGCATGATGTGGCAACTTTAAAGCACATGACAGACAGGCGTACCTGCAAAGTTTTGCAACAGGTGTAAGCGTCTAATGGCACAGGCCGGTAGACCAGCAAGCAGTGAATTACAGAAGATAAGACGGGATGTAAAAACTACATAGACCAATTAATATATGTTATTAGAACAAGCCCAGACTTTAGCAACGTGGACTTGCTAAAAGGAGGAACACTTGACTGTGGAGCTGACGCGGTCATCTAAGGAAAGACCGCTTAAAGACCGTTGGTGACAGAAGCTTAAGCTCTGTTGGTCCAAGACTGTGGAACGCACCTCCACGATTCTTAAGCAACGACAACTACTGTCGTAAGTATCATCCGATAGCAAGTCTCAATTGACTCTGCGATATCCGACTGTGTGTCCGCTTAAGCTAAGAGACTACGCCGGCCTTGAACAACCGCACCGGATGTCGGCAAAGGGCAGTTATTTGAAACGACAGGGCTAAATGCAAAGGACTAGCACAAGAAAATAAATTTCAAGTTCAGGCAGAAATACGATAGCCGGGTCACTCTCACTAATTCGGTTAGCGGCCTGACGCACGAGGCTCATCAAGACCTGATGCTCGCACCAAGCCACGTAAGAAAGAGGGAGCACTCAACCTTAGGCGTGCAGCACTATGAACTCCAGGAAACGAGCGTCAGCACAACGCCGTTACGTTACAGCCGATACGACACTAGACTTGAGGTCAAGTCATTACCAACCATTCCAGCTAACGTGCGGCACGATGACTCATCGAATAGCAAACCGTCGCTCAACAAGAGCAACTGGGGTCTCCTTTTCGCCTTATATACTGACCGAGTTGGAAGTCGTACATTAATAGGGTTACCCTTTAAATATCACACAGCTACTAAGCCTCAGCTTGTCCTATATATTATGTTGTTAGTGGTAGCGGTTTTTTATTCAGCGTCAGTGACCAAGTTCACAATAAAGGCGCAAACGGAGCGTAAAACAGGCAACGTCACTCCTCCTTGTTTATTTTGCCCACAAAGAGCTCTAGTTTCTGAGTTACGTCACACCCTCTGACCTCTGACCTTTGACCAGCCTATGGGGGGGGCTTCCGGCTTGGTTAGGCGAAAGGCCGAGTACTAGTACTTGTACGTTCACATAAATGAGTTCTTGGTACCTGGTTAGGGCGACAGATAGCTTAAAAGCTACGATAAGATAAGGTTTGTGAGCAGCGCGATTTATTACCGCATATGAACGAGATTATTGCAAGACTTATCGCGTGGGAATTCTATAAGGCACGGGTCTGACCGCAGTCAGTCTATTGGAGCGACGCGTTCTGGCGTCCGGTGAGTCCAAGAATTGAGCGCGAGCTGCTGCTCGTGTTTAGCCGGGTATCTTTTCGATTAGATGCCACCTGTCGTATCAGCTTTAATATGCAAACTGTTGTAATGCGTTTACTAGTACAGCGTTGTTGCTAGCGGCGCCTGCAGAATATCGAGCGTTGCATCACTGTCGTTGCCGTTGCGCGAGCTTTAGGTTTCCGTGCATCGGACGCGTTGTGCCGCAACAAGAACTAGGCTGTGCCACCGTGACAGCGTTATAATGTGCCGCCGGAATTACGGTAAGCCTCGATGACCACTAAGCGAAGGGGATTCGCAGTAGCACTTGAAAGACAGTCGCCCAGGGCGGTTCGAGACGGTGCTGTAAATACGCACTGAGTAAGCAGGCCTTGACAGGCACGTCCGCTTTGCCTTAGCCGAATGCTTAAAATCGATGCCGGAGCATAAAATTCATTATAAGGACGATCGAGACGATCGTTCCTAATGCGGAGACTACTGGCAGTAGGGGCAGCTAAAGCCGCAGACCGCTCGGCGGGCGTGCAGGGTACGCGGCTTGTAGCGAAAGTATGCGGTTGTCAGAGCATTGGAAGAGTTAGGAAAGTTGAAAGGCTCAAAGCCGCTCGGTGAAGGAAGCTGTTTGCACGTCAAGTGTACGTATGTCAATAACCCGGACTTGATAAACTTCGTTCTACGAAGGTTCAACGATTGAGAGCGATACTCGGATGCGATGCAGACGTTGGTAAACATGCATTTACTTATGGTTGTTTTGCTTCAACCTTACTTCCGCCTAAAACATATTTTGGATAATAATCTTTGTTAATGCGTTGCCTTTATTTGGAAGTTTTCAAAACTTGGCAGCGCATTTCCAACCAAACCGTCATTGGAAAATTATGCGAAATAGTAATCGAACGGCTGGCTTACTTTCTCAGTTGTTTTCTACCATTCGGGATTGGGTATAGGTGCTCCGTGTAGCTTGCTTAATCAGCGAGTGTTTTCAATTCCGAAGGTAACGATGCTGTTCGTACAAGTAACTAGCTGTGATTTTAAGGCTTAGAGCTTTACATTTATCATTTCGCACCTGCTGAGAATAGCACAGTTGCCAGCGCTCTGCTTGTCGATTTGCATAGCCTTTTATAGGCAATCGAGGCGTAGCCTGATTAAGACAGTTGCAACGTTTGCTGACGGAGCGGCAATGGCTGAAATCGTATAAGCAGATACAGAGTAGAGCCACTGTCCGGCTAAATATGGCAGGCCGTCGGTCGGCCGTATTTATGCCTGAAAATATATGCAACCCTCTTAGGATAATATGCAAGAGGGTTTTCTATCGTCATCGCACATGCCCAGTCATTTTTTAAATGATACAAGCCCCTATTTATAAGCAACTGTCGTCCAGAGAAGTTGTACGAAAGAATCATAGACAGCATTGCATTCAACTGCGTGCATTATTATTTGGTTTGACATGATGTGGTCTAAGACTGGAGGGCTTAAATAAGACTGGGGGGCTTAATAGCTAGCATATTTCCAACCAGCTTTTCCCATCATATCCAAATTGAGAAATCCCGCGGTACACTAATTTTATTATCATCTTATAATACTTCACTTGTTTCCTTCAACAGAGTAATGATTGATCTAGTTGCACGTGTTTTCATTTAATCTATGCCTTGCTATATATACCAGCTGCTTGCCATCGTAGCTACTGCATGGGCTTATGTATATCTATCAGTGCTTTCTGTGTGAGCGTCTAGCTGCTGTATATTTTCTTCATAGATGACAGGGTGTGATGATGATTTATGCTTGATCAAGGACTGTGTGTACATTGTCAAGACCGTTAGGTGATGAATGGAATTTGTTCTGTAACTTATAGCGAGTGTCAGCTTATAGTAACAAATCGAGACCAGAACTCAGAAATTCCTATAGAATAAAAAATACAAATTATAATTTATTTGTATAGCACTCCAAGACAACATATTCTCTATTCGGGCGCTTTAGGTATGTCACGAGGTTTGACCCTATGACCTCAGCCAGACCTTGGTCCGGGCGAAGACCTTAACCACTGGACCGAACCAGCTTACGGACAGTATGCTGAGTATGTTGACAATGATCTGCCGCCTCGGACTTAAGTCTATTCCTGGCACTGCGTGCGTATACTGAACCCTAAGGAAAAATAGCTACCACACAGTTCTCTCTGATATGCTACGCTTCATACTTTCTCATCGATGCTTGTGATAAAGTCTCCTAGCTTCCGAATGCTTACCTCAAGCCGGCTTAAGCTGTTAGTGGGCTATACACAGGTGTTCTGCATAACAACGGTGCAGTATTTGAGGCTTTGTGCAGTTACAGTTACAAACAAATCAATGTCTTAGCATTTAACGTTTGATTCAAAGTAAGCTAAATTGGATGGTTAGTGAGCATGCTACCACTAGCCATTGGATCGTGCTAACTTTGCAGCAAATGTGAAGAGCCTAAAGAGGTATTGATTTCTCCAAGGGCGTTACATGAACTGCATGGTTACTATTGTTGTTCTCGTTCTTATTATTATTATTGATAGATATAAACTACGTTACATTACAAAACTAACAGCTTTAGGTGCAGTATGTCTGTTAAGCATGTGACCACGAGCTGGGGTTCTGACTCTCGCGACGATTGAAAGCGTCCAGATGTCTTGGTCATGATGCATGGCTTGAACTTCAGTTACATTTCAGTTGTGTCCTAAGAAAAAACTGCAAAATAGTTTTAACTAATGTTCAGATAGTCTAGAATTAGTCATCGAGAAGGTTGACGGCTAGTACGTGTCATGCAGTTCAAATGACACGACGCTCATACTATTGCTATACTATTAGAATGTATTACTCCCTAGCTAATAATGTACCAAATAATGATAATAAGTTGCCAGTTACTTACTAATCATTACGCTTAGGGCTATTCACTTTCGACGTCCTCCGTCTGTTTTGCATCGGCCCAAAAACCTCTGCATCTGTGAATTTGGTGTTCGTATCGAGACGCAAGACAAGTGTAGCAAATTTAGATGGGAGCAATCAGTGCCTGCTAATCTGACAGGGATAATTGAAATAAATGACGTTTACATAAAATAGTCGCCGGATCGTGAGAATTACCCCAAACCTTGCTTGAGTGGTCACCGAATGTCGGCTGCGGCCAGAGGTGAGCAACCAGCCTCTATAAGGAAACGGAGAGAGAAACATAGAGAGAAAGAGAAAGACAGACATAGAGACAGAGACACTGACATGGAGGCAGAGACAGAGACAGTGAGACAGACAGACTGAGACAGAGAGACATAGACATAGTGACAGAGACAGTGACTTAGAGACAGCGACAGAAAAATAGACAGAGAGACAGAGACTGGGAGACAGAGAGATAAAGGCATATTGACAGATAAAGACGCCGAGAAAGAGAGAGATAGAGAGAGAGAGAGAGAGAGAGAGAGAGAGAGAGAGAGAGAGAGAGAGGGAGTGGAGGGCTAGGGCTAGGGCTCAGCCAGCCAGCAACTGCTCCGACGGTTGAATCGGTTCTCACTCTACCTGTGGCTCCAGCTGCATCTTGCAGCGTTCTGGCAAATTATTATATTCAGTTGTAGCACTAGATGTGGGTTCGATCACGGGTACCGTGGTTAGAACTCAACTCTGCTTCTACTTCTGCTGCCGCTGCTTGGAGCTGCTTCCGCCCAGATGATCGGTCGTTTGATCATGGCTGCTTGTTAGGTCGGCACAATTGAGCTTGAGTGTAAAGGCTATGCCAGGGCTGGTTACGCCATGGGGTCACGTCCGTGGGGTCACGTCCATGGTGCATGCATGTATGGAAAGGTATTCCAGATTCGCATCGAAACTGCCGTGTAGAAGGCTACAAACACGAAATATCGAATAAACTGTTGCCCTTGCTTTTTACGGCCATGTCTCCCACCCTACGAGAGTTACCAAGGCACGATAGGCTTAATACATGGCCGCCACTACCCAGCAAAGTGGGATAAGAGGTTCTGTATGTATGGTCGCAGCCGCCTCAGGTAAGCCAGGGAGGATAAATCTGCTCAAGCTGGTATGAGCAGAAAAACTTTGCTGTCGCAAAATTCCTCAAATTTTGTATGCCTCTCTGTCAAGATGAGATCACCTAAAATATTTCGTATGATGCATGCACCTAATGTTAGCCTAATATCTCGAAGTAACTGGTAAGTAGACAAGCAAGTTTCCACCAGTTTCCGATCGGCCAACTTTCAGCCATGTATCATCATAAAAATTGATGCCTCTTAAGTTAAGACTGCGATATCAAAACTAGTTCATCCGTTAGCCACACCATGTCCAGAGTACTGCAGCTCATTTTATTCGGGACCTCCGCCTATTACACTAAATCGCTCATAACTAGTACAAAACTCAGCAGGTCATCCGGTCTGCCGCCAAAAAGCATATTACTATTTGTTTATGAGCCTCACTGGCTATCTACCAGGCATCGAGTCTATTTCAAGACCCTGCGTCTGTCTCACAAATCGCTTCACTAGTTAGCCCCTTCCCGCCTGTCTGACAACTGCCGTACCACCGGCTTCTCGGCATCTAGTTGTCATGCAGTTCCTCTAAGATCTGGATGTCAGGCCTTCAGTTCATATTATGCACTGCAAGTGTGGAAATTCATTCAACCAACTCTCACAGCCAGCCTTGCCTTTTGCCAATTGAAAGTCACATTTGTAGACGGTTCAGCTCAGGGCAGCTTTCCCCCTTCGCTCAGTGAACTGAACAGCATTTTTGTCTGTGAGCTGCGGGTTTTTACTTCTACAGGATGCAGTGCCGATTAGGAGTCACGGATCCTATTAGCTAGTAGCTTGGAGTATATTCATACTTGCTTTCATACTTGCACGGCACCTGGCTGTTTTTTCGTGCTCTATTGGGCTATTGATTCTCTTGCGGGGAGTTACACGTGAATAGGAAACCGACACAGCTCTCTTTAAAAGTTCAAACAGACATGACTTGCGTCATTAGTAAGGTTTAAACGACAAACTATCTTAAAAAATCCCCCAAAGACATTTAACATATGCTGGAATGAAATATTAAATTCAAAAATATTTTTTATTGAGAATGGTGCTGTCATGATATCCACTTTATCCTGGCTCTACTTTAAATTTAGGAAGTAATGTAGAACACTCCTTATGGGTAGGCTTCCTATAACTTAAGATAACGTCTGTCTCAATCATTAATTCTATTTTACGCAGAAGATTTATTTCTGTATCTCTTTCTGTGATATATTCTCATTTGTGGTCTCTTCACCCGTCCTGTCTCCTGTGTTTATTTCTCCTTTCCTTCCGTTTTCATTATTCATCACCGTCTCCTCTCTTTTCAAGCTCCCTCAAACACACGCACACACACACACTATTTCTCTTGCTCTCTCTCTCTTTTTTCACTATCGTCCGCTCACTGCTCAAATGCTCTTTCTCATAATCTTCAACAGTCTATGCCTAGTTGACACACCACTTTGTCTAGTAACCGTATCTGGTACTTCATTTTTCCTCAATAGGTTAAAAGTCTATAAATATTTGAATATGCCATGTTTCACTTTAATTAAATCAACTAATCTCCGATTAATTACAAAAATCCAGCGATTTATCTAATTACAAGCAGTATCGGCGTCAGCACAGGCCGTGTATAGTCGCTGCTTGTGAGTCTAATAAAAGGCGATTTCCACGTTTACAATGGTTCACAAGATCCTGCCAACTTTCTGAAAATAATTTGTTCAATGATGACTTGAGGGGTCACAAATTGAGAACAAGAAAGAGACGAAAACCCTAAAATGAGACACGAGATCAACGCCTCGTGGAGTTGCATAGTCCCATCAGAGAACTAAATATCTTTTGAAATGCCCGAAGTTTTGAACAACTTAAAATATGCTATGGAGGAAGCGTGTAAATGTGGCCAGTGTTAAGGGGCATTAACCAAACAGGGGGAAGCAAGCTAAGGAGGACATTTTACACTTTTAAATTTCACATTTTAGTAAGTCAAACTCTGCCTTCAAAGTACATGCGCTCTCAGAAATAGTTTAGCGATAAAGCCTTTAAAAAGCAATAATAAACCAACAGTCTGGAAATATTTAGCTAGCGTCTGTCACTACATGCAACTGTCTTACAGCTCCCAAGCCTTAGCTATTGATCTATATGCAGATTTTGCTAGGGTTCCCTTCACCCACATGAACTTGTCTTTTGTCGAGTGGGAGCTGAGTGCTTACCATTTGAAAACTCAGTTCTGGTAACCAGCCACAGGTCCTAACCCTAACTTGGTTATGCTTGCCTCATATTTGCTGTAGCATGTTCGCACAATCGTATTATTTTTGCGTTAGCAAGTTTGATGGAATGTGCGTCACTCGTCCTTAGTAATTAGCTCTCCGACAACGACCTATTAGGCATCCAGAACGTGATTCAGTTCAGTTGTTAGCTGATCTGCAGTATACCTGTCATGTTGTTGTTCTCATGGGTAATTTCTATCACGGAAAACCACCAACAGTATTTGAAATGAAAAATGATCTCGACCACAGTTCACGACATCGCTTTGCACGTATATCTTAGCACAGCTTTTAACCTACAGTATGGAAATGTGGAATCTTAATATGTGGAGAAGTGTAGGTGGCCGCTGCACAAGGTTATCTCGTATTACCACACGAAAATCACACATAATACTATAGTAAGATCGGCTCATCATAACCAGTTGGTAATAATATAAAAGGCCTTCGATTAAACAAATAAAAGAGATTCGCCCTCACGTACGTCACCCAGTGAGAATTGGTACCATTCAACATTATAGTTAACCAAATAAGCTACGGAAAAGACGGTGTTTTAACCCACATTGCCGGAAGATCTAGGAAGAACTGGTAAAAATAGCTGTTTTTCTAAGCAACCATAACTGAGCTGCAAACACAAGTAGGACACAGGTCTGACCAAAGTTTCGCAAAATCCGTCAGGGATTACCTACTAATAATTTACGATTTCCGAACCCTGACACTTTTATTCCCAGCTGACCGATGACACTTGATGCGTATTATAGGTGATTAGAAAGTGTGGACCAAGATTGAGCCAGCAAATCCGATACAGGTGAAGCCGGGGCGTGGCGGAAGTTCTACTGTGCATCAGTGTTTAGTGAATTTCTATTGGACGAAAGCGTAAAGTTCCAACTGCTTACTTCACGTTGTTGCTGGGTGTGCTGTGGAACTGTTTCTTGCAAGCCTACGGAAAATTTTCATAAAAAGCAGTGAGTCCAAGGGGTCGCCACTTACCTGAATCAGGCATCCGATCTCAACAAGTGCTTTCGCACGAGCCAAGTCTTCGATTAGCAATATCTGGGGTGTTGTTCAAGTTACCTGCTAGATTCATGAAGTAAGTGTCCTTACGAAATATGCTATGTTATATTTGTAAGCGCCTTAAACAACGATCATCAGCCAAAAAGCCGTCTGCTTAAATCCTTCATGCTTGCTCGAATTGGTTGTTCTGTTATAAGATTAACGACCGTGCTAACTTATCTCATCTCATCCAACTCATATCCATGCATCGTCATTAGCCCAACGTTCCTTGCGATTTCATCTGTCACCTGTTCTTTAGTATCAGTCATCTCTAACTATGACTTGTGAGAAAATCTGTTAAATCTGTACTTGGAGCAGGAGCTTTAATTTGCGTGGTAAAGTGCAAATTTAGTTTTCTAGGTGAGATGCAGTGAAGCTGGCGAGTCTATCCCCTAGTTCCGACGAAGCTCCGGCCAGGCTGTTGCAGCAGTTACAGCAACCCTTTGTAGGCAGCACTCATTCAGACCCCTGCAGAAGATCCTTGTCTGTTTCCAGCTTAAACCAATTTGCTGGAATAAAGATTCTTCGCTTTAGGAATGGTAACGGAGACCTTCAATACTGTTTCTTATTGCAGATTCAGTTTCTTAACTTAGTCTTTGCAGAGGGCCGTTTGAGCTTAAAAAATAGAAGGTATTTTGATGGACCTTCTGAGCAGCACTCGGCTTCTTATAATTTTTCTACTATGGGATTCATTTGTGCAGGAAAGATCACTTTCACAAAACCTTGAATTGGCAAGGCATTAGATAGCAGCCTACATAGTTTTCTTTTCAGAAACAGCACGTTTGCTATTTTCTGCCAACTTCAACTGCCGTGTGCACATTGACCTTAGTTTCTCACACATTTATATTTCTCCCATTTATTAGTTACTAGAATCAGCTTGGGTGTACACTGATCAAGAAAATATCCCTATTTTGTCAGAGATATGCCATCCAAGGTCCCGATGTGCTTAGTTACAGTAGTATATTTGACAATTTTCAAGAAGCGACCACAGAGAACTTCGAAAACACTGATCAGGGAGCTAAAATTGACATCTGTCTGAGGTGCAGGTGTTCTTAGTCTGCACCCGGACTTGGCAGCTGCTTGATACTTTCACTTATGCAGTGAACATACAACTATGTGACTTTGCATCTTAAAGATTGATTTCGCTTATTGCAGGGGTACATGACTAACTACCAAACAACGCTAAACAAAATAGGTGTGCTAGCTGTATTCCTGCTCATGGTCGACGATACGAGTTCTTATGGACACGAGTGCATAACATCAGAAGACTGTGACTACAAATGCGGCGGGAAGTCTTTTTGTCGACATTCCCAAAATCTCAGCTCATCACATCTGTCGTATACTTTACACCTGCTAACTCACAAAAGTTATTACAGAAATTTCTTAAATAATTATCAAGCGAAAATCGTAAAGCATTCGAGATTATCTACTTAGCCTTATCAGAAGATGCTGAAATTATATTTACTTACTTTGAAAACTCTCTGAATACTTGTGAAGTTTTACTTTTTAGTTTTCTATTTTAATTATGAGAGTGCGTATTGGAGCTTTGCATGCAAATTAGGAAACTACCTTTTGACACCCATCATAGCTGTAGAGTTAAACAATAAAATATAATGTAATGTAATGTATCACCGTCTGTAACTCCACACAGTCATAAAAACCATGTGGGAGTTACTCAGGAGAGTTTTGTATAGCCCACTTACAGCCTAGGCGGCTTTCGGTACGCATTCGGTAGCCAACAAGCTTCGTCTCACGCAACAAAGAAAAATTGGGAAGCATATCAGAGTCAAGAGAGCAGTTGAGGTAGTGAGTAGCATAGAAGTAGCAGCTCAGGACCGCTGAAAAGGACGTGCTATAGTCGGTGCAGGAGAGTAGTTGTCGTTGCATAAGAATTGTGGGAGCGAGTTCCGTAGTCTACGACCTGCAGAGCTAAAGGTTCGGTCGCCAACGGTCTTTAAGCGAAGGAATGGGGCAGCTAATTTATTGTCCACACAGGACCTGAGGGCGCGAACAGGCTGAAACTGATGCAACAGTTCAGCTAGGTTCAAAGGACCCAAGCCATGGCGGGCCTTGTGGGTCAGCTTAAGAACATTGCTCTGTATCCGTTGCTCAACCAGCAACCATCCTAGCACTTTTAGCAAAGGAGACACGTGCTCAAACCGCTGGGACTTGAAGACGAACCTTGCAGCCATGTTCAAAGTCCGCTGCACTGGCCTAATAGCTTTCTTTGACAGCCCAGCCAAAAGGGAATTACAATAATCAAGCCGAGACAGAACGAAGGAGCTAGTTAATTTTTTTTACAAGCCACTGTGGGAGACAGCTCCTAATCTTGGATATGGATCGCATGTGATGGATAGCTGTAGAAGCAGTCTTCTGAATAAGGCTTCTGAAATTGAGGCAGCTGTCGAACACGACACCTAAATTCGGAACACGTGGTGAAGGTCGCACAATAGCATCACCTATTAGAACAGCAAAGCCTTTTAATCCAGCCACACGCTTAGGGTGTCCTATGAGCAGCAGTTCGGTTTTATCGTCATCTAATTTCAGGAAGTTTTCCGACATCCAGGATCGAATATCGGCAAGGCAAGCATTCAGTTTCTCAGTTGCTGCAGCAGATTCAGACTGTTTGAATGTGAAATACAACTGAGTATTGTCAGCATAGAAGTGATATCCTATTCCATGGGCCCAATGACTTTTCCCAGAGGTTGGGTATACATGGAGAACAGCAAGGGACCGAGTACAGACCCTTGAGGGACTCCACAGGTGATCCGTCTCGTGTGTGAGATTTGACCCCCACACGACACGGATTGAACACGATCAGACAAGTATGATTTAAACCACGACAGTGCTTCGTCTGCCAGACCGATCGTTGTTCTCAATCGTTCAAGCAGAACTTCGTGATCAATGGTGTCGAAGGCAGCAGACAGATCTAGCAGAGCTAGGGCAGTGACATTCCAGTCGTTGCCACTTAGAATGTCATTGTTAACACGGAGTAGGGCAGTTTCAGTGGAGTGCTGCCTCTTGAACCCTGATTGAAATATTTCTGACATTCCATTATTTGTAATATGTTCAACGAGCTGCTTAGCAACAATTTTTTCAAGAATCTTTGATGAGAAAGGAAGGAGGGAAACTGGGCGATGGTTCCAAGGATCTCTGTGTCCAATCCAGTCTTTTTAAGAATGGGTCTAATGATTGTCAATTTGAAGGACTTGGGGACAAAACCTTTTCCCAAAGAAGCATTAAAAATCTTGGTTATGGCCGGGCAAAGTTAGTCTGCCAGGGAAGACCACAGAGATGAAGGTATAGGGTCTTCAGGACACGAGCTCTTTTTGCTTGACCTTATTCGAGTAGCCACATCGCATGCAGAAACCTCGGAGAACCTTTAAAGGAAGATCACAGGTCAAGGAACCGCGATTTTTTAGTCGGAGGGGGCTTAATGGAGGTACGAATGTGCACGATTTTTTCAGTAAAGAAGGCTGAAAACTTTTCGGCTGAGCCCTTAATATCTGGGGAGTCAGACCTGACAGCATTTGCCAGTAAATGGTTTACTGTCTTATAAACCTGTTAGTATCCGACTGGCAGGAATTCAGCTTTCTAATGGGAAAAAAGCCCTGGTTTTTTTTAAGCTTTCCGGTGTAA
Source organism: Cristatella mucedo (assembly GCA_009760855.2). Classification (NCBI taxonomy): domain Eukaryota; kingdom Metazoa; phylum Bryozoa; class Phylactolaemata; family Cristatellidae; genus Cristatella; species Cristatella mucedo. The sequence goes on from WPIO01000009.1 coordinate 1,627,219, forward strand.
ACTCAAAGGAAGTCTTTGTAATTGACTCGATCAGTATCAGACCCCGATTTCTTTAAACGACGTTTAAGCTTGCGCTTAACCCGGCGCATCTTTAATAGTTCTTTTTTTAAATTGAAAGGAATCTCCACGACTTTGAACACGGATAGAGTGAACGGGAGCATGCTTTTCAGGAGCACTCTTGAGTGTTATGTTCATAGCATCAGTGAGGGTATCGAGGCTGCCGGTCAAGTCTGAATGCAGATCAAGAAGACCAGTATCACAAACAGATTTCAATGACTTGTACATGTCAATGTTTTGTAAGTTTGACAAATTCGACATTGCCCTGTTCGTGCGAAGGAGCAGGAACAGTAAACAAGACCAAACAATGATCTGAGAGGGTCAGTGGGCACACCACAAGGTCCGTGGGGAAGACATCCTTAGTGATCACGAGATCTAGAATGTGGCCACGGACGTGGGTGCTATGATTAACGTGTTGAGCCAAACCAAAACTCTCCAGACAGTCAAGAAATGAGCGGCCTTCTCTGTTGCTAGGGTTGTCTGAACTGCTGCATCAGTTTCAGCCTGTTCCCACCCTCAGGTCCTGTATGGACAATAAATTAGCTGTCCAATTCCTTCGCTTAAAGACAGTTGGCGACAGAAGCTTTAGCTTTGCAGGTCCTAGACTGTGGAACTCGCTCCACAATTCTTACGCAACGACAACTACTCTCCTACTGCCGACTATGGTACATCCTTTTCAGCGGTCCTGAACTGCTACTTCTATGCTACTCACTACCTCAACTGCTCTCCTGACTCTGATATGCTTCCCACTTTCTCTTTGTTGCGTGAGACGAAGTTTGTTGGCTACCGAATGCGCACCGAAAGCCGCATAGGCTGTGAGTGTGCTATACAAAACTCTCCTGCGTAACACCCACGTGGTCTTTATGACTGTGTGGAGTCACAGACGGAGATGCATTACATTCTCATGGTGAATATTGAAGTCTCCTACAATCAGTAACGGCCTGTCGCACGCAAATTCTTTAGCGAGGAACTTTGAAAACTCCTCTTTAAACAAGTTTAGACAGCTAGAAGGAGGCCGGTATATCACAACAGTGAGAGGCATTGTCTTTGATGAAGACCTGATTGCAACCGATTCAACGATGGTCCATGCGAGAAACTGCACAATTTATAGCCAAACGTTTCGTGAACAACAATTGTAACCCCGCCACCAAACTTGTTAGAACGCATGGACTGATAGAATGAGAACCCGGGTAGAGTGGTCTCAGAAATACAACTACTGGAACAAGGCATTATCCAAGTTTCGGTAAGCAGAAATACATCTAGCTTCTTCTGGACCACTTGATCGTGGATAAGTAACCCCTTGGTTTTTAGCGAGCAGACATTTAGTAGGCGAAATTTAAGAGGCTTTCCAACAACTCGGCGACGGCGATGAAGTGGCTTATATTCTCCTCCGTTTGCGTTTGGCCCGGCGAACGCGGGCTCATCGAATTTGAATTTGACCTTGTTAACTACCGTTAGACGAGGTTTCACAACGTGCTGGGCTACGGCGGGTGGGCTAATACCGCAACAAGTACTATTTAGCGCTTTAAACTTACGAGTCGTAGGTTTGATAGCCGAGCTGATGATAGGGCGAACGCAAGATGCAGGAAGGTTCTCACTGACCCACTGGAGGAGGCCCGCCGGTAGGTATCGACTAATGGCGACATTGCACCTTATGCTAAGCAGGTCCTGTTGTGTGTAGCATGTCCGAGGACAGCTCATAAATAGTCACAGCGAAGATATCAGCAGAATACCCGAAGGTATTACGGAGAAATCAAGTAAAGGTCCACACCACGCTAGGAGTAGCCCGAGGCCGCTCTCTAGCGCGGGGAGGAATGAACTAGAACTCTATTTAGATTGAACGTCAGTAACTAATTTAGCCTATCACAGGGGTGTATGCAACTTATTACTGAAAAAACTCCTGTCTGTTCAAGCAGCCCTGTGCCAGAAAATACTGAATCTGATGTATAATATTTCAGATCATAAGAGTGGTACATCTATCTAAACTTCACTCGTTGATTTTAGCGACTCAAAAAAATAACTGATGGGACTTTGTCCATGACCACATTATAGTGCCATGGTAAGATAACGCCTAGTGAGAAATTTCACTGCAGTATAGTCATGAAAATTATTCTGTAACTTGGTCTCTTCTTTACTTTAGGCTATCTTCAGTGCTTCATAGTCAATTGGTAGAGTAGGGCAACGATATTTCATATCTTAAATTTGTGTGAACAATAAATAATAGCTGATTTATCAGCCCCTTTTATATACTGACAGCAGAGCCTTTACGGCTATCATCATTGCTTACAGAGGCGATGAAGAATCACATACCACAGGATTCGAACCCACGACTTCGGGACCGCGATAGTAAACATCAAACGCCTTACCAAGTGTGTCGTCACGGCTCACCAAGTGAATTCTGTCACACGTTCGTCGTACTTAACCCGTAAAAAGAGAAAATCATTAAAGGGAGGACATACCTCGATGCTGTCCCCATCTGCCTCGGATTGTCGTCATAGTATAATATTGTATGCTGTACTGAAAAATTATCACCCTGCATGTATCGTGGCATTTAAACCCACACTGGCAAGAATTTTACTTTCATTGCTTGATTGTATCTTAATTCGCTGCACAACGAATTTCCTCCAATGTTAAATGATTTGCTATGGTTTTGACGCCACTTTATAAAACTTGCACCCATTAACTAACTTTGTTCTCCCACTTTCACATGAACATACTGATAACCATATGGGACTGAATTACTAACAAGCTTATTACTCAAAGTCCTCAATCCGATGCTCTTGATAGGTATCTGGTATCTCTAGGTATCTCCTGCTGTTTATTATGGATTAACAAAGTTTGAATGTACCTCTACTTCTGACCATGTGTGAGAAAATGTAAAAGCACAGTCTCTCTGAAGCAACTAATGTCATCACCAATGATCGCTGGCTACAGTGTATCACTGCAGTCCTTTTATTTCGTTTCTTTGTTGGAGATTCCACAGCGTAGCTAGCCACAAAACCGGACATATAGCTTTAAAGCGTGTAGTACCACAAGATCTCTTATTGGTAGACTTGAGGTTCGCAATGTACACTCATGCTCTTGCTTTAATCACTCCCTACCTTTCAGAACCTAAGCAATAAACTCCTTATATATTCCTCCACTCAAATCAGTCGGACATGTAACTCGTCATAAGTCTTGCTAACTATTTGCCGTGACTCTCTTTTAATTTTTCTTAGAGCATTCTTGGATAAGTAGAATACTTATTTGCCTTTACAGCCTTAGTACGTAGGTTTCTAAGAATTAAGTTATATTGAAGCTCTGAGTACAAGCTTGGTACGAGTGGTGCATGTAATGTAATGTAATGTATCTCCGTCAGTAACTCCACAAAGTCACAAAGACCGTGTGGGTGTTACGCAGGAGAGTTTTGTATAGCGCACTCACAGCCTATGCGGCTTTCGGTACGCATTCGGTAGCCAACAGACTTCGTCTCATGCAACAAAGAGAAAGTGGGAAGCATAGCAGAGTCAGGAGAGCAGTTGAGGTAGTGAGTAGCATAGAAGTAGCAGTTCAGGACCGCTGAAAAAGATGCGCCATAGTCGGCAGTTGGAGAGTCGTTGTCGTTGCGTAAGAATTGTGGAAGCGAGTTCCACAGTCTAGGACCTGCAGAGCTAAAGCTTCTGTCGCCAACTGTCTTTAAGTGGAGGAATGGGACAGCTAATTTATTGTCCACACAGGACCTGAGGGCGCGAACAGGCTGAAACTGAGCATGCCAATACGCTCTAGCTTGAATTACCAGGGAAACACAGGCACGCTTATTTCGAAAGAGGATCGGAGACTCTCTTTTGAAATTATTCTTTTGCGGAGCTTCAAGCTGGAGCGATGATGGGCAGAGGAGTGAAAATAACGCGAGGAACAGCGACGGGAGATAGAGGAGTGACAGCGCAGCTCAAGGAGCCAGAGCAGCGACGAGGAGATAGAGGAGTGACAGCGCAGCTCAAGGAGCCAGAGCAGCGACGAGGAGATAGAGGAGTGACAGCGCAGCTCAAGGAGCCAGAGCGGCGACGAGGAGATAGAGGAGTGACAGCGCAGCTCAAGGAGCCAGAACGGCGACGAGGAGATAGAGGAGTGACAGCGCAGCTCAAGGAGCCAGAACGGCGACGAGGAGATAGAGGAGTGACAGCGCAGCTCAAGGAGCCAGAGCAGCGACGAGGAGATAGAGGAGTGACAGCGCAGCTCAAGGAGCCAGAGCAGCGACGAGGAGATAGAGGAGTGACAGCGCAGCTCAAGGAGCCAGAGCAGCGACGAGGAGAAGAGTGCGAGCAGCGGCTTCGGCTGAGATGCCTGGAGCGGTCATGGCCCAGGTCGAGCAAGGCCAGGCTTGAATCAGCAGGCCAAGCTCGTGAAGCAGCATGCCACTCCCAGCCACTTCAGTCAAGAGTGGAGCCAACAGCAGTGGAAGTTGTGACCCCCGAACTGCCGCGGGAGGGCCAGGTCGATGATGATCTCGTCCATAGCAAGTTTGAGCGGAGGGGACTGACTCACTCGCCGGGAGACCTGGGAATACATATGGATTAGCCAAATGGAGCCCGGACCTAACAAGCAGGAAAAGAGGCCGACCCCAAGGTCGGGCTTAGTCAGGAGCAGACAACCGGACTATCGGCCTGACCCAACCCTGGCCCATGTGCCGAGTTTAATCGGACTTATCCCGGAACCTAACCAGCACGGCGATGTGATTGATGCGGGTCTAATGCACGTGAGATTGACATTGCTGAATGCCAGTGCACCGCCTGCAAACCAGCTGATTCTGCTGAATGCCTGTACGAGCAGAGTGGTGAGGTACACTCACTCTGTTCCACAGGGGCAGATAATAGTCGATCGACCGTGCGTGGGCATGGGGCGCAGCAGTCACAGCTGCTGGACAATCGATGGGGGCCTCAAGTTGAGGCAACAAGACAACTGCTCTGTTGCCCAAACAGGAGCTGAGGGTGTGAGGGAACATGACTGCAGCCTGCAAGAACTGGGCGGAAACCCTATAAGGGCTCAGACTGCCTAAGTCGCAGCAGGCTCACGAGTGGTGGAGGGGCAGACAATGACTTTTGGAAAATGGCTCGGCAGTCCGGCCAAAATTCATGCATTGGCAGCATTTTCGATGACATCCGTCAACCACAAACTGGCACCAGCTGTCGGGCGTGTTCAGAACGAACAATGGCACGACAACACAAAAGCAATACGTAAATGGAGTATAAAGGCTGCCGACGAGTACAGAGGGGGCAAAGGGCTAGATCCCTCGACGCCTGCTACCGTCTAAGAGTGTGTAGACAGGGATTGGCCGGCTTGGTTCTGAATGAAGTGCTTGGTGTTGGCAACAGCAGATTTGTAGTTCGGTTGCACTACCCAACCCGACGACAGACCGTGCTGAGAGCTATCACAAATATGTATGAAGAAAGAAAGACCAGCATAATTAAAATGCTTTTAGGGTGATTTTACTCCAATCGAGTGCTGTGTCTGTCTTACTGCTAACTCATGTTCGAGGTGTTTTTCTTGGATCAGTAGATAAGGATATAAATTTCTCCATGTTCTTTACAACTCCCTGCAAAATTCAATAGCAATTGGTTACCATCATGCGTGCTCTAAAGCCTGCAAAAGTAGTCAAGCCTAGTGCTTGCAGAGGTATACTAAAGCTAATATGAAGTAAAAATAAATATCCTCCAAGTGACAAGCCATGAGGACCTCGCGATCCAAACATGCACTTATTATGCCCGAGTAAAAACACACAGTATACATGAACGGAAAGTGTACAGTTCCCTAAGCACAGGAAAGCTGATCTGAGCCGATGCATCTGAAGCTGAGACTTTCAAATGGTGTAAGGTAATTTCTCGTTGTGACAGTAGCCCGAAGCTATTTTCCGCACTTTCGGCTCATATGAATTGAAGGTCTGCTAGTCAGAATTGTTCCATTTAGCTTGAGGGATAGTAATATGACGAGATGCTGAATAAGGGTTGGTACGGCAGCATTCTAGATGAGTAGGAAGGTCAGACAGCTTAGCAGGTGCTAGCTAATGGAGGAGCGAATTGCATAACGGACAAAAATCTTAAAATCGACTCGATGCCTGATAAGGAGCCAATGAAGCTTACACAGAAATGGTAACATGCAGCCTGATGGCAGACTTAACGAGCTAGTGAGTTTTGTGCTGGGTTCAAGCGATTAAGTGCACTTGCCTAAGGTCCTAAAGAAAGTGAGCTGTAGTACTCTAAGCACTATGTCCCTAACACATGAACTGGTTTTTGTTTCTCACTCTAAACTTAGCAGGCCCGGTGTTTATAATAATTTCCAACGGAAAGTTAGCCGACTTAAGGTTGGAAGAAACGTGCTTATCTACTTGCCAGTTACTTTGGGATGTAATGCCAACATTACATGCAATGTAATGTAATGTATCTCCGTCTGTAACTCCACGAAGCCATAAAGACTATGTGGGTGTTACGCAGGAGAGTTTTGCATAGCCCACTCACAGCCTAAGTACCTTTCGGCACGCATCCGGTAGTCAACAGACTTCATCTCACGCAACAAAGAGAAAGTGGGAAGCATATCAGAGTCGGTAGAACAGTTGAGGTAGTGAGTTGAATGAAAGTAGCAGCTCAGGACCGCAGATAAGGATAATATTAGTAATAATAGTAATGCACTTGATAAAGCACCCTCAGAGAACTCAATCTCTTTCTGGGTGCTTTACATTTGCTGCAAAGAGAAATGCAATTGAATTGTAAGTAAAATCATGCTTGAAAAACAAACAAAATGAATAATATGGTTAGTGGCGACATGCATAGGGTCTGCATGCAAATGTGGTTAGTGGCAGCATGCACAGAGTCAGCACGCATAAGCACATGGAGGACGAATCACAGGGACCCGCTAAATGCTATCCTAAATAGGTGTGTTTTTAAGCTCCTTTTAAATGTGGTCAGGTCAGGGGATGTTCTGACGCAGGTCGGGAGGGAGTTCCAGGCTGTGGGAGCATATGAACTAAATGCACGGTCTCCAAAGGATTTAAGGTTTGTACAAGGTATTTGTAGACTTCTGGATTCCGAAAAGCTGCGATACGATGCTTGGCCTAATAGGGTAGTATATCTGAGAGATAGGCTGGAGCCATAGAATGAAGGGACCTAAAAGTAAGCGACAAAACCTTGAAGTAAATCCGTTGCCTCACTGGTAGTCAGTGCAGGTCGGCGAGAAGTGGAGTATTGTGGCAACTGCGACGCTCACGACGGACAAGCCTAGCTGCAGAGTTTTGCACCAGCTGCAAACGCCTGATCGCACATGCTGGTAGGCCAGTAAGCAGTGAGTTGCAGAAGTCGAGACGTGATGTCACGAATGCATGGACCAACTTGGACGTGGTATCCTTATCTAAACAAGCCCGAATTTTAGCAATGTTATGAAGCTGAAAATAGGCAGAATTGACTGTGGAGCTGATATGGTCGTCTAAGGAGAGGTCGCTTTGGAACATGACACCTAGATTTCGAGCTGATTCAACAGGAGATATGCTGGCAGAGCCAATTTTGAGAGTCAGCCTTTCCAATTTCTGAATCACAATGGATTTGCCCATAACTAGTAAGTTAGTTTTATCATCGTTTAGTTTTAGAAAACTTGCTGCCATCCATGTGCGGATGTCATCAATGCATGCAGCTAGTGAGTTGAGAGAATTTGAGGTGCTCGAAGGCTGGGAGGGATCAAAGCAAAGGTACATCTGAGTGTCATCCGCATAGAAGTGAAAGCCTAGATTGTGCTTGGCAATCACATCAGCAAGAGGCAGAGTATAAACCGTGAAAAGAACCGGACCTAGCACTGAGCCCTGAGGCACTCCATATTTCAGAGGTACTTCAGATGATCTTTGTCCATTCAGGTCAATACTCTGCAGTCTCCCACTGAGATGGGACCTGAAACACTGGAGAGCAGTGCCAGTGATGCCCAGGCGATATGAGAGGCGCTCTAGAAGAACTTTGTTATCGATGGTATCAAAAGCTGCCGAAAGATCGATCAAAACAAGCAGAGACACTCTACCCATGTCTGCATTCCTAAGTAGGTCGTTGCATACCCGAAGCAATGCTGACTCTGTGGAGTGATTAGCTCTAAAGCCAGACTGGAACTTACTAGCAAGGTGTGAGGTTTCGATGTATGAGTTCAGCTGGTCTGCCACGACCCGTTCCAGTGTCTTTGATAGGAATGGTAGAAGGGAGACTGGGTGGTAGTTGCTCAAGTTCTCTTGGTCTAGTGTAGCTTTCTTGAGAAGTGGCCTGACTACAGCTTTTTTGAAAGGTACTGGGACATGACCTGAGGCTAATAACATATTAACGATGTTAGTTATGCATGGCAGCAGCAGATCAATGCAACGTAGGAGCAGTACAGTGGGAATAGGGTCCACAGGACGAGCCATAGTCGGCAGCAGGAGAGTAGTTGTTGTTTCCTAGGAATCGTGTGAGCGAGTTCCAGTCTAAAACCTGCTGAGCTAGATTTTCAGTCGCGAACGGTCTTTTAGCAGAGGAATACAATGGCTAAATTATTGTCCAGACATGACCTGAGGGCACAAAGAGGCTGAAACTGGTGCAGCAGTTCATCTAGGTACTGATGAGCCAAGCCCTGGTCGGCCTTGTGGGTCAGTGTAAGAACTTTCCTCCTTATCCGATGACCAACCAGCAGCCATCCAAGCTCTTTTAGCAAAGGAGATACATGGTCGAACCTCTGTGCAGGCATCGTGCAAATGGTTCTAGGTGATCTGATCCTGACTATGAGGTTTAAAATCGGGGGATTATCTAATTCGGGCGTTTTACATTACATGTCAGCCTGAGCAGCCTTGCCCTCTCCAGGGGAGCTGAGGCTGCTGCGGCCATAGCTACTGAGCTTCTTAGCCCACCTTTGGGGGGGGCACCGGCAATCATGAGGTAAGCCGATCGTGCCTCAGGTAACTCCCATAAGGCGACTGCAGAGACGTGACCAAAAAAACAAGCGACCTTCCCAAGGGGCCATGCGGTTACAGTTGGAATGTAGCCTGTCACATGGTAGTATCGCTGGGAGTCTTTAGTGCCTGTCCATACCCTGTACATGTCATGAACATCATGGCTGTAACTCGAGAGCCTAGCTGCACTGGTCATTCAAGAGCTCTATTGCTCTAACCTAATAAGTAGGTGCGAATGAACAACCAATCGACTGGGCATAAGGTAAGCAGTGGTCGTGTCATAACCAGGGCCCCATGCAGGATGCCCATCTCAATATTGATCGGCGAGAAAGGCAAGACTGGGTAGGGGGCAAAGGGTACGCCAGGAAAGCCGGCGGCTCGCCCCCTCTGGCTACAGAAGAGATTTGGCGATGGCTCCCAGGTGTACTATCTACCAGTATTATCGGGTTGGATTTGTTGTCAGTGAAGCAGAGTCGATACACAAGCCGAGCAAGCAGAGATAGCAGTCCACCCCTCCCAAGCGAGGCTTGGAGTAATTCTCACGATCCGATACAATCCTAGTTAAAATCATGTATTAGAATGAGCCCAATCAAATTAGCTGGCGTTGATCGGTAGTGTCTAAGCTCCCTGTACTAGCCTAGCTATATTTCGGCTAGGCATTAATTTTGGGCTAGGAACACCTGGCCAATGTAAGCTATCTGAACAGCTGGTATTTTAGCCATTCGCCAATAGTATTATCTCCCGGAGCATCCAGCCCAGTCACAGAGCATTTTCGAGATTTTTATTTATTCCTAGGTTTATCATCTTTAGCAGTTACTAGGCTCGCCTTGGCTAAAGATTGTCGTTGCCTGTCTGGAATGGCCTACGGGTACGTTTCTGGCTTTTAACGACCAGGGTCATAGGCTTAAGGTCTGTGGAATAAAGCTTTAAAATAGAGATCGTGGTCTTTTCGACGCATTACAAACGACGTACTACGTTGTATATAGCCACACCAGTTAAGGTACAGCCACGATTTACTTCTAGGGGGCAAGACCTGCTCGGTTTTCATGGACGAGGTGACACCTGCAAGTAATGAAGCATCGTAGAGCACAATTATTGTGTTTACTTAAAACTGACTCGGCAGTTTCTCATTGAGTGAAATTACAATGTATTTTCATCGCTAGTGACGGCCAATGTACGTTTGAATAGGGGCGACCCATGTGGCATTTCTATTATGGGGCTGATCCTGCAAGGCCTAGGCTATCTAGGAAGGGGAATTTCAGCTCAATAGATACGGCTGCCTTGCATTCGCGACATTAGAACTTTGACGCAGTGGTCATGATCATTTATTGTATCCTTATGGTCAGCAAATATTATGAAACTGCAATATTTCGGGTTTTTTATCAATCTTACTGCGGTCTTATCTTATTGAAACAGAGGTGCCAACTGAACCAGCCCTATTATAGCTGATAATTGTTATTCTGGATCATGCAATTATGGGATAGTTTATAACCGAGGCCTTATAAAAAGCCTGCAATATGAGATAGGCTGGCAGTTTCGATTTAGATTTTGGCATTGGCATTGGAGCTGGTTTTTGGCACTGCGCCACAGAGCCCTCGGTGTACGCCATGGCCAGTGTTGAACGCCTGTAACAGTCTGCTTCTGTCAAATAGACATCTCTACATTATTGATAATAATAAAAATAATTCACTTGATAAAGCACCCTCAGAGAACTTAATCTCTCTCTAGGCGCTTTACATTTGCTGCAAAGTGAAATGCAATTGAACTGTAAGTAAAATCATGCTTGAAAAACAAACAAAATGAATAATATGGTTAGTGGTGACATGCACAGGGTCTGCATGCAAATGTGATTAGTGGCAGCATGCACAGTGTCAGCACGCATAAGCACATCAAGGACGAATCACGGGGACAGCTAAATGCTTTCCTAAATAGGTGTGTTTTTAGGTTTCTTTTAAATGTGGTCAGGTCAGGGGATGTTCTGACGCAGGTCGGGAGGGAGTTCCAGGCTGTTGGAGCATACGAACTAAATGCACGGTCTCCAAAGGATTTACGTTTTGTACGAGGTATTTCTAGACTATTGGATTCCAAAAAGCAGGTGGTACGATGCTTGGCCTGATGAGGTAGTATGTCTGAAAGATAGGCTGGAGCCATAGAATGAAGGGACCTAAAAGTGAGCGACAAAACCTTGAAGTTAATCCGTTGGTTGACTGGTAGAAAGTGCAGGTCGGTGAGAAGTGGAGTAATGTGGCAACTGCGACGCTCACGACGGACAAGTCTAGCTGCAGAGTTTTGCACCAGCTGAAATCGCCTGATCGTACATGCTGGTAGGCCAGTAAGCAGTGAGTTGCAGAAGTCGAGACGTGATGTCACGAATGCATGGACCAACTTGGACGTGGTATCCTTATCTAAACAAGCCCGAATTTTAGCAATGTTATGAAGCTGAAAATAGGCAGAATTGACTGTGGAGCTGATATGGTCGTCTAAGGAGAGGTCGCTTTGGAACATGACACCTAGATTTCGAGCTGATTCAACAGGAGATATGCTGGCAGAGCCAATTTTGAGCGTCAGCCTTTCCAATTTCTGAATCACACTGGATTTGCCCATAACTAGTAAGTTAGTTTTATCGACGGTTAGTTTTAGGAAATTTGTTGCCATCCGTTTGGGGATGTCATCAATGCATGCAGCTAGTGAGTTTAGAGAATTTAAGGTGCTCGAAGGCTGGGAGGGATCAAAGCAAAGGTACAACTGAGTGTCATCCACATAGAAGTGAAAGCCTAGATTGTGCTTGGCAATCACATCAGCAAGAGGCAGAGTATAAACCGTGAAAAGAACCGGACCTAGCACTGAGCCCTGAGGCACTCCATATTTCAGAGGTACTTCAGATGATCTTTGTCCATTCAGGTCAATACTCTGCAGTCTCCCACTGAGATGGGACCTGAACCACTGAAGAGCAGTGCCAGTGATGCCCAGGCGATATGAGAGGCGCTCTAGAAGAACTTTGTGATCGATGGTGTCAAAAGCTGCCGAAAGATCGATCAAAACAAGCAGAGACCCTCTACCCATGTCTGCATTCCTAAGTAGGTCGTTGTATACCCGAAGCAATGCTGACTCTGTGGAGTGATTAGCTCTAAAGCCAGATTGGAACTTACTAGGAAGGTGTGAGGTTTCGATATATGAGTTCAGCTGGTCTGCCACGACCCGTTCCAGTGTCTTTGATAGGAATGGTAGAAGGGAGACTGTGCGGTAGTTGCTCAAGTTCTCTTGGTCTAGTGTAGCTTTCTTGAGAAGTGGCCTGACTACAGCTTTTTTGAAAGGTGCTGGGACATGACCTGAGGCTAATGACATATTAATGATGTTAGTTATGCATGGCAGCAGCAGATCAATGCAACGTAGGAGCAGGACAGTGGGAATAGGGTCCAGAGGACTTGTTGTCTTCTTCGATTAAGATACGAACTTTAGGACTAGATCACTAGTGATCTGCTTAAATGCAGACATTGAGGTGCAGCCAGGAACCGAGGAACAGCATTCTAGTTGGGAGGTTGTCATCGCAGGGATGGATTCCCTGATCTTGTCTATCTTGTGCACAAAGAATCGAGAAAAGCAATCGGCTAGATCTTCACACGGATCATCAGGTAAGGAGCTAATTTGTGAACGGTTGAGGAGATGGTTTATTGTTGACATCAGCATTTTCGGATTGTGCATCTGTGATTCAACAATGTTTTTATAGAAGCTAGACTTGGCCTTTGCTAGGATCGATTGGTACGACCTACTATTGATACCGACTTTCTGCGTTTAAAGATGAGTGCTCTTCAAAACTAGCCGTGCCACGAGGTTCACCCGTCGCCAGTTTACGACTAAAGCCATCTAGGATGAGAACCGTTACAATGGCTGTGCTGGCTGACTATTTATGACGGGACGTGAAAGCCTCTCACCACGGTTGTAACGACGTCACTTCTCTCTGATTTTCATTAGCTGATTTTTGTGCACCAAGTCAATTCCAAGATCCTAAATCTGGTTTACAGGTCACTTAACTATCAAAGAAAAGCCTGCCTATGTGGCCCTCTTGCTCCTCTGATGACCTGTGACTCAGTTACTTCTAAGCCGATAGTCATCCAGCTACCACAAACTAAAATTAAAATGGTTAAGCAACTTACCCTCCCACGAATTTTACTGCACAAACGGTCTGGAACTACACTTTGGCTATAAAATACCTAGAAAGGGATTGATTTCTATAAATGTGCTACACAAATGTATTATTATTATTATTAGGGTCGCTTACTACCTGCAACGGTCTAGCACCTTGTAGGTTTCAGCTAAATAAATGAATTATTTAAATTTAATTTGAGTACCCTCCTATTAGTTTGGTTATGCGTTGCTTCACTAATTTGTGTCTTTTTTCGTGTAAGCATTGCCGGCTTGTCTTTTCAAGAGTCGGTTGTGGTGACTAGCGACAGGTCCTACTGGTAGTTAGTGGCCATGCTTGTATTCATTTTTGCTTCAGCTCCTTGGCCAGATCATAATACTTCTTTCATTTGCATGCATAATATCATGCATTTCCTGAGGGCCTTAGTTATTGGCTCTCTTCGACAAGTTGTAAAGCACCCGGAAATTGATTTAGTTCTCTTACCTGATCTGCACTGTAGCTCTCATGTTATCATTGTTATCGATAACTCCTTTGACGGAATACCATAAGCAGTGGGTGAAAAGACGAATCAACTCTATCATCTTTCACATCGCTTTGCAGGTATATCTTAGCAGAGCTTTTAACCTACATCATAACTAAGTGGTAATCTAGATGGGTGAAAGATAACTTCAACATGAGCAGTTGAATATAATAATACGATAAGGCCTTCGAGTAAACAATCATAAAGACATTCACTCTCACTTATCTTCTCTCTGAGAGAATTGGCACCATTCAGCAAACCAGTTAACCAAATAAGCTACGAAAAAGACTGAGTCTGAACCCTCACCGACTGCCGGAAGATCTACGTAGAGCTAGAAAATAGCTGTTTTCGTAAGCAACCACAACTGAGCTGCAAAAGCCAGTAAAGGGTAGGCCCAACCAAAGCGGCTCCAAATCCTTTAATGCTTACGTGCTCATAATTTATGACTTGCCTACGCTGACACTTCCATCGCCTGATGTCTGATGACTCTGGGCGCGTACTGCGGGCGAATAGAAAGTGTGGATCAAGCTTGAGCCAGCAAATTCCGTACCGGTAAGACGCGGCGGAAGTTCTTCCACCCACTACTAGGCAGTGAGTTGCTATTGGACGAAACCATGAAGGTCCAACTGCCTATTTAGCGTTGTTCCTCCGCTGGGTGTGCTGTGGAATTGTCGCTGGTGTGCCTGTAACATTCCTCGTAGAAAGCAGTGAGCCAAAGGTATCTTCACATGCATGAATCGGACATACTTCTTCAGCAAGTTCTTTCATGAGAACCAAGCCTTCGACCTGCAATATCTGCGGTGTTGATGTAAGGTTTCTGCTGAATTCGCGAAGTAAGTCCTTGCGAAATGTCTAATGTTAAATTAGTTACTTACTCGCCTTAAATAAGGTCGTCTGATAGGAAAGCTGTCTGCCTAAAATCTCCATGCTTGATTGAATTAGCTGTTCGGCTATAAGATTCACAACCCAACTCATTTCCATGCGTCGTCATTAGCCCAACTTTCCATGAGATTTCATCTGTCAGCTCTCCTTTAGTATAAGTCATAATTAAGTGCGAATAGTGTGAAAATATTTTAAATTCCGACTTGGAACAAGGGCTTCGATCTAAGTGGTAAATGTGTAAAGTTAGCACGCTATGGGAACTGTTGATAAGCTGGCTAAGCCGTCCCCTAGTTTTGCCTAAGCGCCAGGCCAGGCTGTGGTAGCAGTTACAGCCACTCTTTGCTGTAACTGCACTCCTTCAGACCCCTACAGAAGCTCATTGACTGTTTCCAGCTTAAATAAATTTGCTGGAATAAAGATTCGTAGCTTTAGGAATGGCAATGAAGACCTTCAATGCGGTTTATTTTTGCAGATTCGATTTCTTAGCTCAGTCTTCAAAGAGGGCCGCTTGTGCTTAGAAAATGAGTGGTACGACCTACTTAAGGTTACAGGCATGGGTAGAGTATCTCTGCTTGTTTTGCTCATTCTTTTGGTAGCTTTTAATACTATCGATCTCGATCACCAAGTTGTTCTTGATCGCCTCGCATCTCGCCTGGGAACCACTGGCACTGCATTGCAATGGTGCAGGTCCTACCTCAGTGGCAGACTCCATAGTATTGACGTGAATGGACAAAGATCATCCGAGGTACCTCTGAAATATGGAGTACCTCAGGGCTCCGTGCTTGATCCTGTTCTTTTCACGGTCTATACTCTTCCTCTTGCCGATGTTATTGCCAAGCATGATCTAGGCTTTCACTTTTATTAGGATTTAACTAGGTTGTAACTTTGCTTTGATCCCTCCCAGCCCTCCAGCTCGTCGAATTCTTTCAACTCCTTGCTGCGTGTATTGATCTCATCTTCACGTGAATGGCAGCAAATTTTCTTAAATTGAATGATGATAAAACCAACGTACCAGTTATGAGCAAACCAATTGTGATTCTGAAATTTGAAAGCCTAGCGCTCAAAGTCAGCTCTGTCAGCATATCTCCTGTCAAATCTGCGAGAAATCCATATGTCATGTTCCAAAATGACCTTTTGTTAGACGACCACCTCATCTCCTCAATCAAGTCTGCCTACTTTCATATGCATAACATTTCTAAAATTCGGGCTTGCTTAAACAGAGATACCACATCTACGTTGGTCCATGCATTTTTGACATCCCGTCTTAACTTCTGTAACTCACTGCTTGCTGGTCTCTTGCCCTTTACAATAAGGCACTTACAGTTGGTGTAAAACTCTGCCGCTAGGCTTGTCTGCTGTGAGATTCGCAGTTGCCACATCACAACACTTATCGACAGCCTGCACTGGCTACCAGCCAAGCAGCATATCGACTATAAGGCTCTGTCACTCACTTTAGGTTCCTTCATTCTCTTGCTCCAGCCTACCTATCAAATATACTTCCCCACCAGGCTAAGCATCGTACCACCCACTTTTCGGAAACTACGTGTTTACCCATACCTCGTACAAACTTCTAATTCTTTGAATACCGTGCATTTAGTTTGTATGCTCCCGAAGCCTGGAACTCACTCCCGAATTTTGTTACGACATTACCTGACTTGACCACATTTAAAAAGAACCTTTAATTCAATTGCTTTCGACTGCAAAGTTGTGTCGCTCACTTTCAGGGGTCCCTTCATTCGTTGGCTCGAGCCTAAATATCAGATCTATTGCCCCACGAGGATCGAGCCACACGCTTTTCGAATTAAACGTTTTCCCTATACCTCGTATAAACCTCTAATCCATCGGAGACCGTGCCTTTATCTCTTAAGCTCCCCACTTCCGTCACG
Organism: Cristatella mucedo; assembly: GCA_009760855.2. Classification (NCBI taxonomy): domain Eukaryota; kingdom Metazoa; phylum Bryozoa; class Phylactolaemata; family Cristatellidae; genus Cristatella; species Cristatella mucedo. The sequence continues at coordinate 1,643,631 of WPIO01000009.1, forward strand.
ACATCTCCTGACTTGGCCACATTTAAAAGGAAATTTAAAATGCACCTTATCACAGCATTTAGTAAGTCCCTGTGCTTTGTCCTTTATGACCCTATGTGTGCTGACACTGTGCATGCTGCCACTAACCACACTTGCATGCTGACTGCGCATGTCACCTTAACTTTGTTATTCTTGTTGTTTATCGACCATCCTACCACTAAATTTCAGATCGTGTTTCCTTTGCAGCAAATGCAAAGCACCTAGAAAGAGATTGAGTTCTCTGAGGGCGCTTTATGAATTGCTTTATTGTTATTGTTATTTTGATAGGGCTCCAGAGCAGCACTCGGCTTTTTATTACTTTCACGCTATGGACAACAAAGGTGCTTAAAAATCGCTTTTAAAATCGCTATAAATTTAGAGGTATTAGCAAGCAGCCTAGGTAATTTTCTTTTCAGAAACAAAAGTTGTGCTATTTTCTGCCAATTGTAACTGCCGTGTGCACATCGATTTTAGTTCTTTTACATCTTCATATTTCTCCCATTTATTGGTTACTATAATCAGCTTAGGTGTGCACTGATCGAGAGAATATCCCTATTGTTGTCAGAGATATGTGCTCCATGTGTGGTCCATGTCCATCCAGATATGCGGTCCATATGTGGTCACGATGTGTTCAGTTACAGTAGTATAGTTGACACCTTTCAAGAAGCGACCAGAAAGAACTTCGGAAGGATTGACCTGGGTGCTAAAATTGACATCTGTCTATGAGGCAGGTGTTCTTAATCTGTACCCGGACTTGGCAGCAGCCTAAATTTCACTGATGACATGAGCATACAACTTATGGGCTCTGCACCCTAAATATTGATCTCACTTTTTGCAGGTGTTACATGAATAACCATCAAACGATGCTAAGCAAAGCTGCTGTGCTAGCTGTATTTCTACTCATGATCGGCGACGCGAGTTCTTATGGACACGAGTGCAAAACGTCACAAGAGTGCCACAAAAAATGCGGCGGGAAGGCTTTTTGTCGACTTTCTCTGAAGCCTACCGGTCGCAGGCTTTGCCATTGTGAGGGACACAACAGCCACCATCGAATCTTAATATTGGCTAGATACCGTTGATGGACGAAATATGTGCTTCCACAAATACACATTCTATTTTGAATGAGTTGTTACGTCGTAAGCTATACCATATTTGCACAACTATTCCAGAACTCAAAGAGTGATCTCTTCGTCAAAACGTCCAGTTTTAAATTTAATTAAAACTATTCTCTCTTTCTGCGTGAATTATCTTTCCTTACTTGAGCCGCTATCAGCTATAAGGAATGACTGCTCTGTCAAAATTTTGCGTATAGTGACTTTTCCTATCACGCAAATGTAATGTAATTTATCTCCGTCTGTAACTCCACAAAGTCATAAAGACCATGTGGGTCTTACGCCTGAGATTTTTGTATAGCGCACTCACAGCCTAAGCGCCTTTCGGTACGCATTCGGTAGCCAACAGACTTCGTCTCACGCAACAAAGAAAAAGTGGGAAGTATAGCAGAGTCAGGAGAGCAGTTGAGGTAGTAAGTAGCATAGAAGTAGCAGCTCAGGACCGCTGAAAAGGAATATTACTTTTATCTGCCGCCTAACCACTTGAATATTTAGCTCTGTATAAGGCTACTTATAAATAAATTAAATATTGAATTTAGTTGTACAAATTAGCCGAAAGATATACAGGTTTTCCGGTACTTGATCTGAAATAGGTTCTATTTTCAAATGCACCATGGATAAGCCTATAACCTACTAGTCAGCCACATGCAACAAGAATCAAGTAATTGCTCTTCGAATAAAACGTAAATCCCAGAACTTTTATATAATTAAAACGTAATTTTGAAGAAATTTCGAAAAATATTAGTACACCAGTCGTTACTCAAGATCCGATTATACGAATCATCGTGATGTGCTCTTCGTCGTCTGTTATGGTGCAAACTCAGCAGCTCATCACGTCTGCATTATACTGTATAGCAGCTAAATCACTCAAATTAAAGCAGAGCTTTAGTAACTTAAATGTCATTTACTTACTTTGAAAACCCTCTGAAGTCTTGTGAAGTTTAAGTTTTTAATTTTCAATTTTAATTATGAGAGTGCACAGTGGAGCTAACTATGCAAATTAGCGAAGTGTCTTTTATCTTTTGAAGCAAATCCTAGCTGTAGTACTATAAAATAAGAGAAAGAACTCAATTTAGATTGGACATCGGTAACTTGACCAATTGAATAACTAATTTAATTTATCGTTATGGTAAATGCAGCTTATTCTTTAAAAAAATCACTGTCTTTCACTGTCTTTCTATCTTTCAAGCAGAGCTGTAATAGAACTCATCGGGTGTCTAATATTTCAATTCTTGAGAGTGGTACATCTATCTGAATTTTACTCTGTAATTTTCGTGGCTAAAAAATATCATTAGTGATAATTTTCCTGTGACCACTTTTTAATGCTATAGTGAGATATTGCCTGGTAAGAAACGTCACTGCAGGGTAGTTTTGGAAATTATTCTGTAGCTTGGTCTATTATTTACTCTAGGCTATTTTTAGTGCTTCATTGTCAATAGGTAGGGTGGATCAATGATATCTCTTTCTTTGGATTATTGTGAACTGCAAATAGACAAACGTTCGTCGTACTTAACCCTGAAAGAAGGGCAGAATATTATAGGAAACCATACATCGATGTCATCCCCTTCTGCCTCTGATTATCACTAGTAAGCATGCTAAGGTTGCATGTTGCACTGAAAAATAATCACTCTGATACATCGTAGTATTTAAACGCACACCTTATATTTGATTTTTATTGGCTGCACAACGAATTTGCTCTTTTGTTACATGCTTTGCTGTTGTTTAATCTACACTTTATGAACCTTGCATTATGCGTGCTGACACTGTGCATGCTGCCACTAACCACATTTGCATGCTGACCCTGTGCATGTCACCCCTAACCATTTTAATCATTTCGTTTATTTTCAAGCATGATTTTACTTACCATTCAATTGCATGTCCCTTAGCAGCAAATGTAAAGCGCCTAGAAATAGATTAAGTTCTCTGAGGGCGCTTTATCAAGTGCGTTATTATTATTATTATTATTCATTAAATAAATGGTTTTCCCAGAAATAATGCGTAAATAATAGCAAGCTTGTTGCTCGAAGTCTGTATTCTGATGTACTGGATAGATTCTTTGTTATATCCAAGTATCCCCAGCTATTTTGTGGTGGTTTCACTAAGTTAGCTATACTTTTTCCTAACTCTGACTATATGTGAAAGGAGTAAGAGCACAGTCCCTTGAAACAACTGGTGCCACCAGCTACGATCTCTGCCAGCTGTGTAACATTTCTGTCATTTAATTTCGTTTTTTATCTGAGATTCAGAAGTTTAGGTACCAACAAAACCTAGGATTTATCGGTTTACTACCATGATCACTGCAATTAGTGGCAATGGACACATTTTTAAAAAGACAGAAAAACCCTTGACGACGATGAACCAATAGGAAAGCACAGGTATTATTATTTATTATTGTTAAATAGAATCGTAAGCAGCGGTTGTGTATGGATCTAGTATGAAGGAGAAATTTGAAAAAAAACGGGGGAACGGTTTGAAAAACAAGACAAAGAAAAGGGAAGCAGTCAAAAAGATGGCACGGTGACAGGGCATTAAAAATGGGCAGAGAATAAGATATAGTTAGAGGAGACTTGATGGATAAAGAAACTGAAATGAGCATGAGTGAGAGACAGAGATAAAGAAATAGATCTATTACGTTAAATTGGATGATTGATGAAGACAACTGGTAAAATGTCATTTGAAGTAGACTTGGGACGAGCGTTCTACGTTAAGAGGTAAATTAGTCCTGCATCTAAAGTCAAGCTGATATTTTTTCAGTAATATTTATGAAGAAAGCAATCTTTCTATCGTAATTCAAATGCCTTTGGGTGATTTTTTTTCCAATCCTGTGCTGCATAAAATGTATTATTACATCATTTTCGATATTCGTTCATGGATCACTACTAAAAATGTAATGCTTTCCACGTCTTGAAAACTTCCTGCAAAAAATTAATAAAAATAGGCTCCCGACGCATGAAAAAAGCAGTCAAATATAATGTTTGAGGCGCATAATGAAGCAAATAGAAAGTAAAAATAAATTTAGTGATGAATATACTAAATTTAAGATGCTGCCTAATGGATGTTCCGGCAGCACTCTAGATGAGTAGGGAGGTCGGACTGTCCATGCTAGTGAAGCGAATTGTAATACAGACAGCGGGTCTTGAAATCGCCTAGGTAGAGGGTACGGGTGCGGGATAGCAGGGCCAATGAAGCTCAAGCAGAGGTTATGCCATGTGGTTTGACGGTAAACCCAACGAGCTACTGAGTTAGGTATTAGTTGCTTGCGATCAAGTGTTCGTGCAGAAGGTTCTGAATAAAAAGATCTGCAGGCTTGGAACATGATGTCGCTAAGTCATGAACTAGTTTTGACATCCCACACCTAACTTAGCAGGCAACGATTCATGGGGTGATCCTGGCTGAAAGTTGGCTAACTTTGGAGTGGAAGAAACGCACTTATCTACTATCCAGCTAATTTGGGATATTTCGCTAATATTACATACAGGCATCGCTAGGACGATTCTGGGTGATCGGATCTTGATAATGAGGCTTATAATCAGCCGATTCTGTGATTGTGGCGTTTTACGTTACACTTACTGTTATTCGCAATGGTGCACTTCCAGGATGGTTTGTAGCCGAGGTCTATAAAATGCATGGTTTATGAGATGGGTTGGAAGTTTCAGTATAGGATTCGACATCGATATTAAACCTGATTAGAACTCTCGGCTACAGAGCGGTTGGTCTACGTCATTGCCCCTTTTTAAAGCCTGCAACAGTCCCCTGCTATCACACAGACTTTTCTACATTACTGTCAGCGACTTTTTCGTTAAGGCATAAGTGCTCTTCGAAACTAGCCGTGCCACAAGGTCCAGGCATAAACAGTATACGTTTAGCATCTGCTAAGAAAAGAGCCGTTAGCAATGCCGTGTTTGCGACATAGTTGTGATCGGACCTGGAAGCCGCTCGCCACGTTTGTCACTTCTGTCTGAGTTTCATTCTTCTTATTAAGTACCAAGTCAAGATCCTCAATCTAGTTTACATGTCGCTTCACTAGCATCAGAAAGCCTACCAATCCGTCCCCCTCGCTCCTCTGATGACCTCTAGCTAAATTGTTTTTTATGTAGTGCCCTCAGAGGACTCAATCTCTGTCTTGGCACTTTACATTTGCTGCAAAGGAAGTGCGATCGACTGTTTAGTGGTAGCATGTTCAATAAACCACAAGAATAAAATGGTTAGATGTGGCATGCACATTGTCAGCCTGCAACTATGGTTAGTGGCAGAATGCACACTGTCAGCAAGCAAAAGCATATAAAGAAGGAATCACGGGGTCCCACTAAATGCTGTCATAAATGGATGCGCTTTTAGTTTGTTTTTAAATGTGGAAAAGTCAGGAGATGTCATGACGCAGGTCGGTAGCGAGTTCCGGCTATGGGAGCATGCGAGCTAAACGTATGGTTTCCAAAGGATTTAAGATTTTTACTAGGTATGGGTAAAAAGTTACATTCAAAAAAGCGAGTGCAATGATGCTTAGCCTGGGGGCAGTAGATCTGACAGGTAGGCTGGAACCAAAGAATGAAATGACAGAAAAGTGAGTGACAAAACTTTGAAGTCGATGGGCGCCTTGACTGGGAGCCTGTGCAGGTCGGCGAGACGTGGTGTGATGTGGTAACTGCGAAGCTCACGACTGACAAGCCTAGCTGCTGAGTTGTGCAGCAGCAGTAAGCGCCTAATTGCACAGGCCGGTAGACCAGCATACAGTGACTTTAAGAAGTCAAGATGAGACCTCACAAATGCAATGACCAATTTAGATGTGGTATTGCTGTAAACAAGCCCAAATGTTAGCAATGCTGTGTAGCTGAAAGTAGCTTAACTTAACTGTGGAGCTCATCTGGTCTTCTAATGTAAGGTTACTTTGGAACATGACACCTCGATGTCACGAACATTCAACAGGACATATACTGGGAGAGCCGATTTTGACCGTTAGCCTTCCTAATTCCTGAATTATACTTGGTTTGCCCATAACTAAGTAAGTTGGTTTTATCATCATTAAATTTAAGAAAGTTCGCTGCAATCCATGTGCGGATGTCATCAATACACACAGCAATGGAGTTAAGATAATTCGACGTGCTGGACGACTGGGAGGAATCAAAGCAAAAGTACAACTTAGTGTCATCTGCATAGAAGTGAAGCAATTGACTTTTCAGCTAGCTAGAATGCACCAAAGGTCCGGAACTACTTAGAGGCTGTAAAATGCTTAGGAAGAGATTGAGTTATTAGAGGACGCCATACAAATATATTAGTATTACGATTTAGGGTCACTCAAAACCTGCAACGGTCTAGCAGCTTGTAAGTCTCAGCTAAATATCCATCTATTGTTTTCGTCAGACTTATCAAGACTCTTTTAAATTTGTCTTTTTTTGTGGGCATTGCATGCATAATTTTTTAAGATTCGTTCAGGGTTTCAACCAAGAGGTCCTACTGGTAACTAGAGGCTATTATTCTCTCCATATTTGCTTTAACATGTTGGCCTAATCATAAATCTTCTGCATTTGCATGGTTGATAGCATGCATGTCACTAGACTCGATTTGTTGGCTCCCTTACAAGGCGCTGTAAAGCACGCGGTTACGGACGTTTGCCCCCGCGGACAGTCCTCCTGGGGTACGACATTCCTCACCGGGGTAGGGTATTTCCTCTCCTCTCGTGTGGAAATGTCACTATATAAACTGTCTTGTTTACATATCTTGTACAAAATAGTATATAGTATATAATATACAAAATAATCCTACATTATAGTAATTCGAAATGCGGTTGCTGCGGCCCTGCTTTTCGGATGACCCCCAAGTGCAAGGTCAAAGTTCTGTCTCGAGCGGCCAGCAGCAGACGCTCTCGGCAACAGCCGCCAGCGGATCCTCGGCAATATCCTCGTAGCAGTATCCTTGGCCTCTGCCGCCGACGCCGCCGCCCCACCCGACATCGGCACCGCTGGCTAGCGCCCGTCCAAACCTCACCGCCGCCACCACCACAGTCGTTGTTGCGCTGGGCGTGGTGCGTCGACCGCCGCCGCCGCTGCGCCGTCCGTACAGTGGGTGCTCGTGGGCCGCGATGGCGGGCGAAAAAAACGAAGCCCCCTAAAGCGAGTGGTTGCGTTGTCGACGACGGCTGTTTTATATCATTTACAGGCAACGTAAGCGAGCGAGCGTACGTACTGGTAGCAGCCGTCGTGCGTGCTGCTCCGGAGCGCGCGGCGTTACAACAAAAGAGAGTGGATAGGGAGTTTACTGGCCGACGCAAGGCTGAAAAATGAATTACGCGGCGAGAAACGCTTCACGTGCCGGCAAGGAGCACGCCCGTTGGTCGGACTGAATTCCCGCTGGGAGTGGAACCACGTGACGGCGACGACACGCCCACAGCTTCCGTCGGTCGGGCCGTCAAGTCACGGCTTATACTGAGTTGATTTTATTTCAATAGAGCGTGAACTTTATTTTATCATGTATATATATATATATATATTTCTGTATTCTTAGTTAGTCATTCATCAGCATAGGTCCTACGGGGAGGGAATGTCCTCGTCTCCACCAGGGGGAAATGTCAGGGGGGGGGGAGAAACGTCTGTGGGGGATAATGTCCTACAACCGTAAAGCACCCAGAATGTGAATCATTCTCTTAGCTGGTCTACAAGTCGTCTTAGCGTTTTATTGTTATCATTGATACATTCTTTGACGGAAAAATATCAGCAGTGTTTGCACATAAAAAGGACCTCGACCAAATAATTTACTTTCACGTCGACGGTTTGCAGGTATATCATAGCAGAGGTTTTAGCCTGCAGCATAAATTATCTAGCATCCGGATTGACAGAGCAGTCTAGATATTGGATGCACGAGATTATATTAATAATATAATAACACTAATACACTGGCACAGAACCCATAGAGAACTGAATCTCTCTTTCTCTCTCTCTCTCTCTCTCTCTCTCTCTCTCTCCAGGCGCTTTAGATAAGCTGTATATAAAGCATCACCAAATTTGGGTCGCAACATCCGCCAGCAGCAGGCACAGCGTAAGCATGTACATCCACACGAAATACAATTCACAAAGACCCATCAAATGCTGTGATAAAAAAAGGTGCGCGATAAGCTTCTTTTTAAATGCCGCCGTGTCATGAGACATAGTGACTTGAGTTGGTAGTGAGTTATTTGCTTTGGTAACATACAAACTAAAAGCACAGTATCCAACTGTTTTGAGGTTCGTATGAGGTATAGCTATCAATTTGAGTTAGAACAGCGGGTTGTACGATTCTTTGCCTATTGGGGGAGTAGTTCTGAAAGGTAGGCTGGAGCCATTGAATGAAGGGACCAAAAATTCAGTAACAGAACCTTCAAGTCAATGTGCTGCTTGACTGGGAGCCGTGCAGGTCGGCAACAAGTGGTGAGGTGTGTCAATTACGATGCTAACGACAGATGAGAATACCTGCAGAGTGTTGTACCAACTGCGCCTGATAGCGCAGGCCAGTAGACCAGCAAGCAGTGAATTACAGAAGTCAAGATGAAATTTCATAAATGCATGGACCAAGTTAGATGTGGCATCCGTGTCTAAAGAAGCCCAAATTTCACCAGTGTTATGCAGTTAAAAGTAAGCAGATTGACTGTGGAGCTGATGCGGTCGTCTAATGAAAGATCATTTTGGAATAGGACATCTAGATTACGTGCAGATCCAAAAAGAGTTATCTCGTATTCAGGTAAAGAAATCCCATATTCCACTGTGGTTGGATCAGCTCAAAGAAAGAGTGTGATAATAATACGATGAGGCAATCAAGGAAGCAAACAAAAAGAGATTCACTCTGGTATATTGCCTCCCCGTATGGATTGGCACTATTCAGCACATCACATAACCGATTAAGCTATGAAATAGACTGAGTTTTGAAACCTCGCTGCTTTTCGGGGATCTAAGCAGTGGTGGTAAAAATAACAGTTTTCTTAAGAGACTGTATCTAAGCTGCCAAAACCTGGGCGGCATGGCCTGCCCGAAGCAGTGCAAAATTGATTGCCCACTTAGTACTAACAATTTATGACCTGCCATCCTTGACACATTTAACTCCAGCCGCCTGACGGAGCTCGAGGCCGGCTGCAGGCGAATACCAAGTGTGGAACAAGCTTGAGCCAGCCAATCCGGAACTGGTAATGGAGATAAATGAAGTCGGGCCTTGATGGAAGTTCATCCAAGCATGTAGTGAGTAGCTGTTGGACGAAACCATAGAGTTCTACATGCCTATTTAAGGTTGCTTCTCCACTAGGTATGCTGTTCAATTGTTGCTTGCAAGCCTGAGGACAATCTCCATAGGAAGCAGTGAACCAAAGGGATCGTCACTTGCCTAAATCAGGCATACTTCTCCAATAATCTCTTTCGCAAAAAACCAAGCCTTCTTCCAGTAATATCTTTGGTGTTGCCGAACATTGTCTGCTGCAAGCCGTGATGGCTCACTAGGAAAGGTGGTTTCTCGGGTTCGAATCTTGATGTGGGCGATCCTTAACCTCAGCTGAAAACGATGGTGATGGCCATAAAGGTGTCGCTATACAAAAAAGGCTGTTCAATCAGCAATTTATTTATTTACTTTAGATTTGTAAAGTACTGAGGAAATGTTCAATGTTAAATTATTAACTTGCCTTTAGCAAAGATCGTCAGTTAAAAAGCTGTCTGCTAAACTCCTCCATGTTTTCTTAAATTAAAGCGAAAATCCAATTCATGTCTGTGCATGTTCACTTGCCCAGCCTGCCATGCGATTTCATTTGACCGCTGCCCTTTATTATTAATTATCTTTTACTGATAATAGTGACGAAATGTGTCGAATCCGGACTTCGGGCACTAGTTTCGATGTGCAAGGTAAATGTGTAAGGTTAACAGACCATGAGAGCCAGATAATGAGATGCTGAGTAGTGAACAAGAGCCCGATCAAAATGCCTTCCATTCCAAAACCCTGAGCTGCCCTCTGTGAAGTATGAACTAAGAAACTGCACCCCAAGACGAGAGGACTCCCTAAATACTCCAAAAGCTTATAGCAATTGTTTCCTTTAAACTTGATTTCGGCTTGAAAAAAGACTAGGAAATTCGATACGGTTCTAAAGGAATACAGTTGGCAGACGGTGACTATAAGTGCTGTAACAGTCTTGCCCGCAGCTTAATCAGTGTAGGGAATGACTTGGCGAGCTGAGCTACTGCTCCCATAGTAATAATAATAATAGCACAATTGGTATAGCCCCCTCAGAGAACTAAATCTCTTTCTAGGCTCTTTATATTTGCTGCAAGGGAAACACGATCGAATGGTTAGTGGTAGCATGCTCGAGAAACAACAAGAACAACGTGGTTAGGGGTGACTTGTACAGGGTCAGCATGCAAGTATGGTTAGTGGAACCAGGCAACAGTGTCCGCACCCATAAACACATAAAAGATGGATCACAGGGACCCAATAAATGCTGCGACAAATAGGTGCGTTTTTAATTACCTTTTAAATGTGGTCAAGTCAGAGGATGTTGGGATGGAAGTCGGGAGTGATTTTCAGGCTTCGGGAGTAAACTGGCTAAAAGCACGGTCTCCAAAGGATTTGTGGTGTTTACGATGTCTAGGTAAGCTGTTTGATTACGAAAAGCGGGTGGTATGGTGCTTAACCTGTTGGGGCATTAGTTATGATAGGTATGCTGGAGCCAAAGAATAAAGGATCCTAAAAGTGAGAGAAAAAACCTTAAAGTCGATGTGTTGCCTGACTTTTGGCCAGTGCAGGATGGCGAGAAGTGCCGTGATGTAGCAACTGTGACGCTCACGACAGACAAGCCTAGGCTGGAGAGTTTTGCACCTACTGCAAGCGCCTGATTGCACATGCCTGTAGACCAGCAAGCAGTAAGTTACAGAAGTCAATACTGGATGTCACAAAAGCATGAACCAACGTAGATGCGGTATCCTTGTCTAAACATGCCCGCATTTTAGCAATGTTATGTAGCTGAAAGAAGGCAGACTTGACCGTGGGGCTGATAGGATCTACTTGCCCGATTGTGTCCCAGCCGCGGCCCATAGTGGTTAATTCTTATCCAGCAGACCATTTTTCTGTGGAGTCCCGCAAGTGTCCTTTCTCTTCTCATCAATGCTCTTCATATACGCTGAAGCTTTAAGATAGTAAAAGTAATATTCGGGCCCGCGGTATCGGCTATCACGAATATGGGGACGATAGTGAGCTGTATTCGTCGTATAAGCCATCAGAATCTGCTGCGGCAACTGACAAAAGGAACTGCAGTCATTCGAGTTTGGAGTTTGGCCAATTTCCTAAGAGTAAGACAGTTGAGCAAATTAATACTTTTTGGATATCCCAGGCCTGTGGCTGGACTACAAGACTTTACTCGTCTAAGACAGTGTCGTGTGTCTCCTACCATTTTCTTGCAATTTAGGGGTCGCCTCAGAAAAACGTCTACATTTTATGTAGTTGTATTAGGCCTCGGCAAGCTAACCATCACTTCAGATCCCTGTCGATAATTAGGGCCTGTTTTCACGTGGCTTGCTAAGAAAGGGACTAACTCGATGGTTTTTTTTGGCTAGAATATTGCAAATAGATTTTAGCAGGTCTACCACAAAAAAAGCTACTAGACCACTTCATCGATTAATGGAAACGGCTGCAAAGCTAGTCAGCAAAATTGTAGAGGTTTAGCCGTGTGTCTCTATTACTAGCTCAAATGCTGCATTAGTTTCAGTTTTCTCGTGCCATCAGATCCTTTGTAAACAATAATTTAAATGTTTCCTTCCTCTGCTTACATACCGTCGGCAACCGAAGCTATTAGTTTGCAGATGCTAGATTGTGGAACTCACTTAAACAATGTTCACTCAGCTATTCTTCTCTCTTTCTCTTTTTTGAGTGAGATGAAACCTGTCGGAAATCGCATACTTACAAAAAGGCTCAGGCTTGGGGTAAGCTACAGAAAACTCAAGCACAACTCCCATACTCTTCATGGTTTTTTGGAGTTACCGGCGGAAATGCATTATATAATATTCCATTTCACGTCGAACACAGCAAACCAATTTTTCAAAATCCTTAAATTTATAATTGTCATAAAAGTTTGCTTGTCTTAGCAACCTGGAGACTGCTTAGGTGACTTTAAGAAAGATTGGAATCAATTTATATTTACATGCCATTATTTATTCATGGATGTAGGAAAAACCTTAGAGAGGCTAATACGGAATCATTGAAAAGACTTTTTTTTAGTTGCTCCTCAAATTAAAAAGATTAGATAGCCGTAAGGAAATTCTAGCGTTTGTCTGCTAGGAAAATGAGATTTTCAATCTGTGAGGGTCGGACCTAGAAAACCTATCTAAATACAAAATATGGCTTTTTAGATAGTCTCACTTATTAAAGCAGCAAAGGTGCCTTAACTCCTACCATAACCTCTTGTTGTCAGCAATAAAAGATTGCACACAGCAGTATTCAAGCCTAAGAACTCGTGAATGAACAGCGACAATCGTACCTCTATTAATACTTATCGTCTCACTTCGTGTGCTGATATTAGTCCCTAGAAATTGGTGGAACATTTTTTAGATGCGAAGTGCTTTGCATCTTACAGATCTCGCTTTTCACAGGTTTGACATGATTTACCAACAAACGATGCTATGCAAACTAGCTGTGCTCGTTGTATTCCTGCTCATGGTTGACGTCATGAGTCCTACGGACATAAGTGCAGAACGTCACTAGACGGCCACTAAATATTCGGCAGGAAGGCCGTCTGTTGACTTTTCCTGAAGCCTTTTGGTTGCAGGCTTTGCCATTGCGAGGGATATAATAGCAGCCACCGAATCTTAAATGTGGCCGGATAGGTACGATAACGAAAAAAATGTGCTACTAGGCTGACGCACAGACTGCATTGCCTCACTTGCAATGCAAAAAGCTGTATCATTTTTGAGCAACTATTCCAGAACTTAAATGGTGATCTCTTCATATTGAAGTATAATTTTTACCATATAAACACCAGTCTCTGGTTTGGTCTAGCGGTCAAGGAACTCGCCCTGACCAAGGTCTGACTGAGGTCGTGGGCTCGAGCCCCGAGGCATATGTGAAGCGCCTGAATAGAGATTAGGTTCTCTTGGGGCGCTATATACATGAAATTTATTAATTTATTTATTTAGTCTCTTTTGGAGTGATTGATCTTACGTTACTAAAACCATTGACGCTGTTCGAGCGAGAATATCTGCGTTAACATTTTCAATTTATGAAATACACTTGGTTTGCCCATAACTAGTAAGTTGTTTTATCACTCAATTTAAGAAGGCTTGCTGCCATCCGTGTGAGGATGGTATCAATACATGCAGTAAGGGAGTTGAGATAATTCGATGTGCTTGAGGGCTGGGAGAAATCAAAATACATGTACAACTGAGTGTCATCTGCATTACAGGGTGTACAAGAGCGTTAGCTCTATTTCTTCTGTCATTATTCTAGTTGCTCTTGTCTGGTTTCTTTGACGAAGGACCGCGTATCGCCGGTCTCTTTGGAAATGGGACAGTTCGAGTCTACTCGGGTACGACAAGGCGGGCGTACTGCCTACGATTTACCTAACTGATTCATACCCAGCCCTCAGCAAATCTAAAGTTCCTAAAAAGAGATTGAGTTTTCTGAGGGCCCTATATCCAATTAATTATTTTTATTATATTATTTAAATGCTTTCTTTAATGGATTACTGCCCGGCGAAACCTGTGTACATGGTCGTTTTTTCCTATGCTGCTAATTGGGCCGATTCAGTTCTGCTATTGTAACACCTCCGATGATAAGCTTCTCTTTAGTAAGCTACTTATTATTAAATTAAATTTTTATTTTTTATTTTTTTAAGAAATTAAAAAAAATGTAAATGAATTAACCTATGAGTGAGGCTTCCAAGTTTTGAGCACTTCTTTAATTGCGGGTTTAATGTTACATGTCAATATTAGCAATCTTGCCCTAGTTGGTGGAGCTGACGCGGCTAGAAATTGTGATTTACGATTCACCTTTAGCTTTGGAACATATTTGAGCTCTAGGCCAAAAAGCCATCTGTGTAGGTTATGGCGGCGGTTAAATGCCTGCGACCGTCCACTGCTGTTGAATAGACTTGTCTCTGTTAGGGATGCGTACTTGATGGTACGAGCTCTCTTCGAAACTAGCCGTGCCATAACGCTTAGGCGTCATCGGAATTCATCGAACGTTGGCGAAAACCAGGGCCATGATAAGTGCTGTGTAGGCAGAAAGGTTCTGACCGGACGTGGAAGCCACTCACCGAGGTTTTTCATTTTTTCAGAAGCTAGGTATTTTTTAAGGAACATCGTCAGTCTTCTTGCACAAGTCTCATTGCTTGTGACTAAGTGGGTAACCGCTGAACCTGAAAGTGGCACATATTTAATGGCTGGTTCAAGTTATAAACAAAGCGGCGTGGTGAGTCCTTGAATAATGAAATAGCTTGTTACCATTTCATATGATAAAACATAGCATCATTATTTAAAAAATTCAGTATGTATCTAATGAAAAAGCAACCTACAGGTAATGGGCAAACCAAGTACAATTCAGAAATTGGAAAAGGTAACACTCAAAATCGGCTCTACAAGCATAGCTCCTGTTGAATCTACACGAACTAGGTGTCCGGTTCCAAAGTGACCTTTCTTTGAAGAACGACATCAATTCCACAGGCAATTCTGAATACTTTCAGCTATGTACCATGGCTAAAATTTGGTCTCTTTAGATAATGTAATGTAATGTATCTCCGTCTGTAACTCCACAAAGTCATAAAGACCATGTGGGTGCTAAGCAGGAGACTTTTGTAAAGCGAACTCACAGCCTAAGCGGCTTTCGGTACGCATTCGATAACCAACAGACTTCGTCTCACGCAACAAAGAGACAGTGGGAAGCATAGCAGAGTCTGGAAAGCAGTTGAGGAAGTGGGTAGCATGGAAGTCGCAGCTCAGAACTGCTGAAAAGAATGAGCCATAGTCGGCAGCAGGAGAATAGTTGTCTTTGCGTAAGAAAGGATAACTCATCTAAATTGATTCGTGCATTAACATCCCATCACGACTTCTGGAACTCACTGCTTGCTGGTCTGCAGGCCTGTGCAATCAGCGCTTACAGCAAGTGCCCAACTCTGCAGCCAGGCTTTTCTGTTGTGAGCTTCGCAATTACCACTTATCGCTAATATGCACTGGCTCCCAGCCAAATAACGTATCGACTTCAAGGTTTTGTCACTCGCTTTTAAGTCCCTTCATTCTTTGGCTCCAGCCTACCTATCAGATCTAGATCTCCTCAAGGCTAAGCATCGTACCACTCGTTTTTTGGAATTGAATCGTTTACCTATATCTCATACGAACCTCAAATCCTTCGGAGACCGTACCTTTAGTTCTTATTCTCCCAAATACTGGAACGCACTTCCGCTTGCGTCAAAATACACCCTGACATGACGACATTTCAAAAGAAGCTGGAAACTCATCTACTTAGCACACCATTTATTGGTGACCTGTGATTCGTCCTTCGTGAGCTTCTGCATGCTGGCACTGTGCATGCTGCCATTTACCATATTTGCATGCTAACCCTGTGTATGTCACCCCTAACTATGCTGTATTCGTTGTGCATGCCGCCACTAACCATTCGATCGTGCTTCTCTTGCAGCAAATCTAAAGTGCCCAGAAATATACTGCGTTATCTGAAGGAGCTATCTCAAATGTATTTTTATTCCTATTATTATTTTTATTAACTCATCTCCATGTATCGTCACTTGCCAAATTTTCCGTGAGATATCATCTGTCAGCTGTCCTTTAGTATCAGTCATATTTTGCTGCCACTGGTGAGGATTTACATTGCATCCGAACTCGGAGCAGGAGCTTCGATGCGCGTGGTAAATGTGCAAATTTGGTGGAATACGGGAGTTGTCGATATGCTAGCGATGCCATCCTCTAGCTTCGATTAAGTGCCGTGCATGGCTGTTACAGCTGTTAGCCACCATTTTTGCTGGCAGTACTCCTTCAGACACATATCAAAGCTCCGTACCTGTTTCCAGCCAAATTAAGGAGTGCAAGATACATAGAGTGTTCGCTTTATGAGTGTTTATGGAGACCTGTTCGCTTGGGACACTGTATCTTATGTCAGACTTTGCAAAGGGCCGCTTGCGCTTCTGGGACCTTAGGCATTTTGATCGAGCTTCTGCTTAGCACTCAGCTTGCTATAAGAATTGCTTTTGAAAATCCTAGGCAAAGATTTAGAAAACAGCCTACTTATTTTTCTTTTCAGAATGAGCTGGTGAGTTATTGTCTTCCAATTTTAAACTCCGCGTGCATGTTAATCTTAGTTTTTCGCACATTCAAATTTATTCACGCGGATTGGTTAATAGCAGCAAGTTGGGCGAGCACTGATCGAGGGAATCGTTTGAGTCAGGTAGCTGTAGTGATGTCAGGGAGATGTCTGTGATATTTAGACGGTCATGGTGTGCTCAGTTACCACAGTAATGTTAACAGCCATCAAGAAGTGACGCGAGAGAATTTGAAAAGCATGACGTGCAAAATAAAATTGACATATTTCTGTGATGCAGATGTTCTTAATATGCACTCAAGTGTGGCCAGAAACTTTGATACTTTCACTGATGCGGTCAACATGCTCCTTGGGAGTGCCTTTGACAAGCGTGCTGACGTACATTACATCCGTGCACAGAATCGAGGAGATGTCTTTCAATGTACGAAAAAGCCTTAAAAAGAAACACTATTTCATAGCACTTTTGAACGCCGCTTTAAAGAGTCAGGTTCTGATGAACTAGAAAATTTCAATGACATTTTCAGTTCTTTTTCACGGTTTATACTCTCCCTCTTCCTGATGTGATTGCCAAGCACAATCTAGGCTTTCACTTTTATGCGGATGACACTCAGTTGTACTTTTGCTTTGATCCCTCCCAACCATCGAGCACCTCAAATTCTCTCAACTCACATGCTGCATGTATTGATGACATCCGCATATGGATGGCAGCCAATTTTCTAAAACTAAACGATGATAAAACCAACTGGGGTGGTTTTATCATCGTTTACCACCTTATGGGAAAACCCAATGTGATTCAAAAATTAGAAAGGCTGACGCTCAAAATTGGCTCTGCCAGCATATCTCCTATTAAATCAGCTCATATCTAGGTGTAATATTCCAAAGTGACATCTCGTTAGACGACCACATCAGCTCCACAGTCAATTCTGCCTACTTTCAGCTGCATAACATTGCTAAAACTCGGGCTTGTTTAGATAAGGATACCACGTCTAAGTTGGTCCATGCATTTGTGACATCCTACTTGACTTTTGTAACTCGCTGCTTACTGGCCTACCGCCATGTGCAATCAGGCGATTATAGCTTGTGCAAAACTCTGCAGCTAGACTTGTCTGACGTGAACGTTACAGTTGCCACATCCCACCACTTCTCGCCGATCTGCACTGGCTACCAGTCAAGCAACGGATGGACTTCAAATTTTTGTCGCTCACTTTTAGGTTGCTTCATTCTTTGGCTCCAGCCTATCTCTTAGATGTACTCCCCCACCAGGCCAAGCATCGTACCACCCGCTTTTCGGAATCCAACAGTGTACCACTACCTCGTACAAACCTCAAATCCTTTGGAGACCGTGCATTTAGTTCGCATGCTCTCAAAGCCTGGAACTCCCGACTTGCGTCAGAACATCCCGTGACTTGACCACATTTAAAAAGAACCTAAAAACACACCTATTTAGGACAGCATATGTAACGGGTCCCTTTGATTCGTGATTCGTCTCTGTCCCCAGGTACTAACTGCTGAGCTGGCAATTTATCGTTCTTTTTTGTCCAAAATAGTACACAAATGTATACCTCCGTAAAGCCCTTTCCGACTAAAGCAGAAGTTGAATCGCATCCAGCGATCTTCCTTGAGAGATTAGCAGCAGTTTCTGCAAATGACGTGTTTAGCCTATAAAGTCTAGGGAAGAGAACTCGTCTCCTAAAGACCCTATACCATACTCTCTGAGGTATTCACTGGCATAATAACTTATTCCAGCAAACTTCGGGTTGAATATGCTTCTCTGGATGAGGGATGTTTTCAAAGTGTCCCTTTTTTGTGTCAGAGATTCTTGAAAAGTTATTGATAAGTAAGCAGACAGAGAAAATAACAAATTGGCGAAGAAAATTAGATGAGATTCAAGCTACACACTCTGCTGAAATTGGTCTCTTCCATTGTAAGCAGCTTTATACGATGCTACAACAATGGTGGGAGCGTTACTTTATAGGCCCTGTTAAATGTATCCTCAACTGCAAGTGGGGATACGTGGCTCGACGGCAGATGAGACAAGCAGCTGAGATTTTTACCAGTTTCAAGCTATTTAGGGCAATAAAGTGAGCTGGATTACTCTTAAAATGATGTCGCTAACGCACAAACTAGTTAGATATTGTACTCTTTACCTAGCTGGCACTTATTTTTATGACGATCCCTAGTTGACGATCTCTAGTAGAAAGGTGGCTGACTTGAGAATGGAGAACGCCTACTTATCTACTTGCCAGATACTATGGGATATTATGCCAACACTACGTGCCGGCGTCTCTATGGTGGTTCTATTCAATAGATGATCCGATCCTGACAGGGCGCCTTCCAAATCAGACGATTCGCTAATTGCGGGCTGTACTTTGACCGTCAGTCTGAGCAGCCTCGCCCTCCATGGCGGAGCTGCCGCGACTGCCGCCATGCCTTATTGGCTTCGTTGTGGAGCACTGGCGACATTGTAGGCAGCCAATTGCATCCTGTTAACTGTCGCATAACAACTGCTGACAGATAGGCGGCCTTTATTGTTATTATTATAGTGCTGCTGCTCAATATTAAGCACGCAGAACAGAGGGACGCCAGTTACGCAGCGGCCGGTTGCTTCCCCCTCTCCCGCCCACGCGGAGATTCGGCTACCGCTTCTAGGAACATCATCAATCAGAATTTGCACGTAAGGTTAGCTTTCATGGATACATGACGTCGATGCAAAAAGTTCACCAGTAAATATTTTAGACAGTTCCACCCACGAAAAGCACAGGGTGGATAGTTCGTCTGATTCGGTAAAAGTTCCCGTAAACATCCTTTATTGGGATTGTCCAGTTGGATTTGCTGTCAGTTACCTATTTCGTCTTAGAGCATTTCTGTATGTACTGTACGGCTAGGTGTTATTTCAGCTCTAAGAAAACGCGAACTCTGTAAACTGTCTGAATAACAACCCGTTGAGTCCTTCCTCAATTACACGATCTCTCAGATCATCCAGCCCAGTGACATCACATTTGCACGATCATCTTGATCTATTCATATTGGTACTCTTTTGCTATTCTAGGCTAACCTACTATGCTACTACGTTTGTCTTAGATTAGCAAGTCTTCAGAAATAATAGTTGCCGCTCTTGTTTGCCTATGAGAATGTTCTCTCTTTTACAAAACATGGTTGTGGATTTAAGCCCTGTGGCATATTTGAAAGCCTACATATAGATCAAGCTCCCGTCAGGCACCACACAACTAAAGTTCTGCATTTGTTAACAGGAATCCAGGTAAGGGCGAGGCCAGGCTTTCTATCAATGGGAAAAAGACCCACAAAAATTGTTATGTAGTTGATTACAAGCGAAAGTATTGAAGCATTTTAGTACAAGATAATTGCGTTTGTACGACACGAACCTGTCGATTATCCGTCAAGTAAAAGGAGGATGCAGTTTCGTCGCTAGTAGTCGCAAGGCAGTGGAATGTGGGCGGCCCATGTAGCAGCTTTACCATAGGGGGAGTGTTGCTAATCTCCTTGCAACCATACTTTGTCACTGCATCCAAGTTCTAATGGCGTGGATGCAATGTTACCCTTTATGTTATTGCATTTACTTTTCTTCAGAACTCGCAGCCTGTGTTCTTAACCGTCAGCAAATGACATGAAAATCTGCAGGTTTGGTGACGGACTTCATATCGACGATCATATCGACTGTGCGGCTACTGTACTAGGTCATTTCTGTCCGATTTTCCATGGCTTCCTATCCAGCATCGATTCAACTTCCAGATTCTCATATTGGTTTACAGGTTTACACTCGGAATACTGACCATGACCCCCTCGCTTCTATGGTGAGCTCTGGCTACTTGGCATGGTCTGGCACCTTTTAGGTCTCATCTAAAGATATATATTCAACTGTTTTGGTCAGGTTTTCATTAACAAACATAAAATTTCCCTTTTTCGTAATAATAATAATGCAGTGGATAAAGCGCCCTCAGAGAACTCAATCTCTTTCTAGGCACTTCACATTTGCTGCAAAGGAAACGTGATTGAATGGCGAGTGTTATCATGCTTGATAAACAGCATGAATAACATGGTTAGGGGTGACATGCACACGGTCAGCATGCAAGTATGCTTAGTGGCAGCATGCGCAGTGTCAGCACGCATAATCACATAAAAGACGAATCACAGGGACCCACTAAACGCTCTCATAAATATGTCTTTTTTTAAGTTCTTTTTATATGGTCACGTCAGGGGATGTCATGATTTTTCATTCTTACCTTTACAAGAATAGGTTTTTTAAACCAGTCAGAAGTCCTACAAGGAAGCAGCTGTTAAGCATGTCTTCATTTTTGCTATAAAATACTGGCCAAATCATAATATTTGAAAGTAGACCGTAATTATTGCCGCTCTCACAGCCAGTTGTCAAGCACCTAGAAACTAATTCAGTTCTTTTACCTGATGTATAGTTACCCAAGTAATGTATTATTAGCACGGGTAGTTCTAGTGGCTGCAAAGTATCAACAGTATTTGAACCTAAGTAGGATTTTGACTAGGGGATCTTTTTTTAATTCGTCGCTTCGTAGTAGTGTCATAGCTGACTTTGTTAAATTGTAGCCCTAGGACGCTGTATCCAGCAACGTTGAGCAGGTTAGACGGTCGATACCCGATACTATCTCGTATTGAGGCGGGAAATCATGGAGACCATTTTCCTAGGATCACCTCAACATTGGTGGTTGATAATATTGTGAGGCATTGGAGTAAACAAATAAAAAGGATTCACTCTAGCATATTGCCTCCCTGTGAGAAGTGGCATCATTCAGCAAACCTGGTAACCAAATAAGATTCGCACAAAACGAAGGCTTGATTCCAAGTGAAATTTCATGGAATATTTTCAAGAGGTGGTAAAATAGATGCTATCTTATGAGCCTCAGTTCACATCCTCTTTGGAAGAGATCCTACTCCTCCCACGGGCCTCCAAGCGGGAGCTCGTGTGGTGGTACAAGGTCCTCGTGGCGGTATTAATTCCGCACTTTATCGCAGCTGTTGCGTCTTATCTTTTTCATTGAGCCTATCCTCATCGGCCTGACATAACTAAGCTGCAAAAAACCAGTACGGCGAATGCCCACCCAAATCTGTAGAAAAAAACGCCAGCGACTAAGCACTAAGAATTTATGGCACGCCAAACCTGGCACTTTTACCGAACGCCGCCTGATAAAATCCTGTGCCAACTGTGGGAAAACGAGAAGTGTGAACCGAGCTTGAGTCCGCCTATCTGGTACCGGTGAAGACGGGTCGTAGCGGAAGTTCTCTCGCGCGTCAGCATGCAGTGAGTTTCTATTGGACCAAAGCCTGGTGCTACAACTGCATATTTAACGTTGCTCCTCCGCTCGGTGACAAGTTGTCGCTTGAACGCCAGAGGACAGTGCTCACAGAAAGCAGTGAGGTAAAGGGATCGTCATTTGACTAAATCAGGAATCCCTCTTCAACAAATCCTTTCTGCGGAAGTTAGCCGTCGATCAATAATATCTGCGCCGGCTGGATTCGTGAAGTGAGTACTTACCAAATGTCTCATGTTTAACTATTTACTGGCCTTAAACAGTGACCACCAGCCAGAAAGCCGTCTGCTAAAATTCTCTACGCTTGCTTGAATTAGCTGTTTGACTTTGATATTCACAACCGAGTTAGCAAAACTCACTTCCTTACATCTTCACGTGCACAATCTCAAATGCGGTAATCTTTAACCACGTCCAGTGAGGAAATATGGCCGCTGTTGAATCCGGACTTGAAGCAGGAGCGTCAACGCTCATGGTAAATATGTTAAGTTTACAAGCAATCTGAGCAGTTGATGATCTAACTACGCCATCATCTGGCTCTCATGAAGCCGGAGGCCAGGCTGTTACAGAAGTTACACCCACTCTTTGCTGACCGAACTCCAGCAGACGCGTATAGAAGCTTTAAGTCTGATTCCATCAGAGATCCAGCTTAAAGAGAACAAAGATTCTTGGCTTTAGGAGTGGTTATGTCTGCTTAGTTTTTGGCTTGGTTGGCAGTTTCTCAGTTCAGTCTTTGAAGAGGCTGTTTGTGCTTAAATATGTATTTAAAGGAAGTACTTGAAGCTTGTGGTCTACGCATCGTATGCCTAGGCAAAGTATGTTAATATATTTATAGCACCGATACGAGGTGTTTTATAACTTCTAAAAACCAGCGTATTATCTCAAATAATCACAACCGCTTTCCCAAATATGGCCGGGCTCGGTACCCAGGTTCTTTGCTGTCTTCCTGCAGGAATCAACCCTCGTCGGCCCAATGCCAAGTCACGGGAATCTAACTCCTCGATGGTGGGTCATCCTAGAAGGGATAAGGTAGCTGGGGACAGTAAATTTCTTGCCGGAAAAACACCAACAACACCCAGCAAGGGAACACTAAATTTTTGCAGAAGTAATGGTCATTTTTAGAGTATTATCTTGTATAATTATTCGCTAAAGATGTTTGCAAAGAGGCTAGTTGGATTAGGCATCCTAGAGGTGCAACCATTGGCCTTCGTGCTTAAGGTACATTTTTCTAAGCACGTGATCATTAAGTTGCTTTATTCTTTAGCCCTTAGCTGCAGTCACTGTTACAGTTTTTAAAATTGGTTGCAGATTTGATCTAGTCGGATAGAACCACTGAACAATAATTTCACAATTAATGCGTTAGCGTCTGAAGCCCTATATGCCAAGATTGTAACTCAAATACTTGGAAGTGACAAGGCAATAACAAACCGTCCGAATATTTTTTTCAGAAAGAGCGCGTGTGCGATTTTCTGCCAATTTCAACTTCCACGAGTATATCCATATTACTGTTTCGCATATTCAAATTTCTTTCATGTATCGATTTCTAAAAGCAGCTTGGGTGTGCGCCAAACAAGAGAATATCCCAAAAGATATGTAGCTTACGGTCGCAATGCACTCCGTTTCCGTTGTATAGTTGATGACCATCAAGAAACTGTAGTGAAAGATCAAACACAGCAGGGGAATTTTTCAAAATCCAATAATTTGCAGTTCGTTTAAACGCGTGCCTTGGTAACGAGGAGACGGGGAATTATTGTAAGACGTTTGTATATATATATTATATATATATATATATATATATGCATGTATTTATATATGCATTTATATTTATTCCATGTAGATGCATTTATATATAGATATATATTTTGTACTACCACATCGCAGTTGGGATTCTATTAAGAGAGACATCAAAATGTTATTTTTCAGTTTATTTACTCATCCAAAACAAATCAGGTAGCCTTGAAAACATTCTAAGTATGATGTTCTCGGAAAAATAGGGGTTTCCTGCCGTGAGGGTTGAATTACAGAAGCTCCTTAAACGCTTATTATCCTACTTCCGGTACTGATATCCATTTCAGACTGATGGGCTACACGTGCTTCTAGGTGTGCAGTTCTTTGCATCTTAGAAACTGTGTTCGCTTTTTGCAGGTGTTATACGATGTACCACCAAACGATGATCTACGGAATAGCTGTGCTCGCTGTATTCCTGCTCATGGTCGACGACGTGAGTTCTTATCGACACGAGTGCATAACGTCACAAGACTGCCGCTACAAATGCGGCGGGAAGGCTTTTTGTCGAATGTCCCTGAAGCCATTTGGTCTTAGACTTTGCCATTGTGAGGGACATAATAACGGCTACCGATTTTTACCAATTGCTAGATATCGCTGATGGACGAAGGGTGAGCTTCGGTAAACGCACAAACTATTTCTGCAATTTAATGCCACACGCCAAATTGTTTTGGAAAAATGATTTGAAAGTTAATATTTTGATAACTTATTCGCGACTTCCAACTTCTGTGGAATGTAAAGCTATTTTCTCCTTGGGAGTAAGTGATATATCATCACTATAGTGTTTTTTAATAAAGGCATCAATTTATTTGACGCCGCTTCAAGCTGGTTAAAAGCGGCTAATGTGGTTTTACAGATATGGAACAAGGCTGTTGAATCCACCGATCTTTACTATACAATAGTATATAAAGTGGCTCCACGACTTACGAGTTTTATTCATTCCGTGCCTGAGCTGGTAACTCAAATTACACGTATGTCAAATCAATTTTCCTCATTGAAATGAATGAAAATGCCATTGATACGTTCCGGACCCCCAAAAAAACGATGCAATTTTTAGTCGCATGCTTTTTAATTAAAAAATGTACTCATAAATAACGAATGTTGTTTTAAAAACAAGCAGTAGAATTTCTTACGATAAATGGGTTTTAGTAATCCTGATGTACAGGAGCTACTTGGAGATCAGACGCAGCGCTCACTTTCGCTCACCCGTCTTTCGCTCTCATCACAACGCAAAACGCGGGTTACAGCATCCCCAGGTGCGTCTGTCGGTTCAGCCTGATTAAACTATCTCCTCTCTCAGTCTACTCGTCTATTGAGCTGGAACGCGCCGTTCCTTCAGGCAAGCTGATTTCGTAGCTCCGCGGCAGCTCGGCAGCGCCTCGCGGACATGTACACTCTCCATTAGCTATCTTTCGCACGCGACTATTCCGCATTTCTTCAAATTCCACGAAGATATGCACTTTTTAATTAGCCCCATGCGTCACGCCACGGTTCGTATTTAGTTTCTACCTTAAAACTGTACGTCCAACGTCACAACTTTGCAGTTGTTCAGCTGGCAGGGATTCTCTATCTCGCCCTTCAGCCCTATACACCACTACCGCCTAGCGTCAGTAGGGGCACATGGTGGGCGCACGATGGCGGCACGAAGATGAGCGAAGCCATTACAAGCGAGTTGTGGTGTTGTCGACGACGTCTGTATTCAATCGCACGCAAGCAATGCAAGCGAACGAGCGTGCATGCTCATGTGGTAGCCGTCGTGCTTGCTGCTCCGGAGCACGTGGTGATAAGAGAGAAAAGTGTTGATAGCGTGCGCACAGGCCGACGCACAGGCAGAAAGAGAATTTCGCGGCAAGGATGAGTCACGTGCCGGCATGGAGCACGCCCGTTGGGCGGGCCGGAACGTCGGCTGGGGAAGGAACCACGCGATGGCAATGACACCTTGCACGTCCACTGTGCGGACGCACGAGGCTCATGAAATACCGGCTTTGCTTGAATCTCTGGAGTCCCTAAAGTTTTGGATTTCTTCCTCGTATGCTTCGCCATACGCGCCTCATCCGTAGTCCGTTGAGACTTTGCCACTGCAATGGTGAGGTGAGGAGCTAAACGATGCTCCAATACCATCAAGTATGCTGCGATGCGCACTGGGGGCAAACAGCACGGCCATAACAATGTTTATGCCCGGAATTGCCAATCTACTGCCGTTAAACGGCTGTTCAGGAAATTTTTACCTAAAATTCATCTTAGTCTTATTCATGGACATCGTTCTTCTTGCCAAAGCCATTGTTCTCGCGGTTTCTCTGAAGCGCAAGTGACGTATCCTCCTTTGACGGACTTCGAGCGGCTCGTGAAACCGTCTGGAAACCCTTCCAGAAGTTAGTTGCGCAAAGAATGGAGATACTTCAAAATATCGAAAGTTGACCAGATTCATTGCAAGGCATGGTCGACGGGCCGTGCGTCTTGCGACGTGAGCACCTTTCATAGCACTGCAGACGAGGGCATTAGCCACGCGTAGTGCTGCCCAGAACGAGTCCGTTAGTTCGCCGATCACCGCTCAAACGAAGGTCAATTTGCGGAACAGGATTGATCCGGGTGAAAACAGGTTGCCTGGTAGCGCCTTATCTGGGGTGAGCTCGTTGCGTTCACTGTCCCTCGCTGGATATAGGTTTCTAGCATCGGAACTTTCAGTTTTAGTTGGGGCAGACACTTGGCTAGTGGTTAAGGAGCAATGTAGCAAGAGCCCATTGGAGATGTAAGGGGTCAGATAGGTGGGCTTTCCGATGCAAGTGAAGCGACCTGTAAGCCAGGTTGAAAATCTTGAAATTGACCTGATGCTTACTAAGAAGCAAGTGAAGCTCGGACAGAATCAATATGGTAAGGCCACCGTACGTTGATGAGAAATCCGACAGATTGCAGAGTTTCCTACTATTTTCTGCCAATAAAGACGGGGAACTTGAGTATCTATGAAGGAGACTTGCCGAAATAGAGATGTTCGCTTTCCTCCATGACATTGGGCCTTGCATCTATATTGGGACTTGCATGTAGTGGTGGAGCCATTGAGGCAGGATAAACCTCCATGCTTGGGGTGAAACATGAGCCGCCCATATTCAAACTTATCTCCACCATCACTAGCGACGAAAGTATCTCGTAATTTCACTCGATGAGGAGTTTCTGACTAATTTGAAATCAACACTGTGGTTGTGCAATACGATGTGTGATTACTTGTAGATTTCGCCAGCTGCATCAAAATCTTGCGGTACTTCTCCCCTAGAGGATACTCATGGCTGCGACTCTGCTTGGATGGCTAGTAAGAAATGTACTATTTCATGCGTTCCTGCTCTCTATTTTGGGAGCCTGCCTTGGAATCCAGATAGGTGGTATCTCTCTCTTTCTCTCCTCTCTCTCTCTCTCTCTCTCTCTCTCTCTCTCTCTCTCTCTCTCTCTCTCTCTCTCTCTCTCTCTCTCTCTCTCTCTCTCTCTCTTTCTCTTCTTTCTTTCTCTCCCCTCTCTCTCTTTCTCTCTGCCTTGGTTCCATGCCGAAGCAAATGAGGCTAGTGCAGCGAGCTTAGGTGTGATCGATCAATGCCACCTAGTCTGACTGGATGATTTCAATAAGGAATGTTTACTTGGCACTGTCGCTGGATCGCGAAAATAACCCTAACCCTCGTCTTAGCCTACCTGCGACGAATACCAGTGATATCAGAACCCTGCAGCATAGCGGTTACGAAGAGGGCCATAGAATAACACATCAATTCGGTATCAATAATGTAGACAAGTCTATTCGACACCGGTGGGCTGTCATGGCGTTCATTAAAGGCCATGACATTCACCAATGACTGATACACACCGACGGCATAGAGCTCAAGTCAGCTTCAATGCCAATGCCAAATTCGAAATCAGCACCGCCAGTATAGCTCATACCGCTCGCTTTTTATGCGGTCTCGACTACAAAGTATCCTATCATTGCACGATCACGAATGATGATTATCCATCGTAATCCGACTCATTTGGCTAGCGCTGCCTTTGAATTAAGATGCGGCAGCCGTACGGCTAATGAGTAACCCTTTGAATTTCAGTTTTCTTATTTGCTGACGATTAAAGACACTGGGCTTGAGTCCTTAAGTAAGGAAATTGCAGTAAAAGGGATGGTTAGCTTGAATCCACGACGTTAGAAGTTGGATGCATCGGGGGAGTTATTGGGGCAGGATACGCCCCTTCCACTTGGTGAGCCGTGATGGCACACTAGGTATGGTGACTGCTTTTCACGACCTCGGTCCCGATGTATCGGGTTCGAATCCTGGGTGGGCGATCCTGTATAGCCACTGTAAGTGGTAGTAATAGCCGTAAAGGTTCTTCTGTCTCTATACAAAAGAGGCTGTTAAATCAGCTGGTACTTTTTTACTTTTTCTTCCACGTCATAGGGTAGAGCTATATGGGCCGCCCCCTATTCCAATAAACCCCAAATTTGCCCTAGCCTCAAAAAAACGTCATAATTTCACTCGATGAGGATCGCCGAGCTTGTTTCAAAAAACATGATGACTGTGCACTACGATGTTTTATTGCTTTACGCCTTTGGGTTCGAGCCCCTAAAAATTGGTAAACCTAATGGTTGGCTTGACATGCATCCATCTGCATGTCAATGACTCTACTCGATCGCTTAACTAGGCGTCCAACCGACCATGACCAACCGGTACGCCCGTCACTACTGCACGGCTAATCGGTGCTGGTCGGCAACGCCCACCCCCCCCCCAGCCACTCGTGTACTGTTCGGCTTCGTTTAAACGCCGCCGAAGACCAGGGGCTGTTCTGCTCCGACTATGCTGCCATTATGTGCTGGTAGGAGTTGCATGCCCCAATGTAACTGACAAACGGCTACTGTACCGACGCCTACGGTTGCCGACCACTGGGCACCGAAAGGCACCTCAACAGCGTCATGTGATGGAATAGCATCGACCGCGCTTGACGTTTCTGTGTGCGAATACTTTGCCACGTTTTTTCGTCGCTTTGACTCTCGCTGAGAGACTGGAGGATCCTCTGACGATGTGGGCGTAGCCACGTCCACAACGTCAGTTCACCCTAGTCCAGATTCCCTCCAATGTCCTCGGCTAACGGGTGCACTGCCCACCGTCTTGTTAGGCAGTGCGTGCAAATCCGAACGTATACTCTCTCGCCTGTGTTGTCTGCGTATTATACAATTCAGGTATCGTCATCAGTACCGCTACTCGCTTGTGGGGGCTTGGTTCTTCATCACCCAGCAGCCACCACCAAAGGCACGAGCCCCTACAGGTTATGCCCCCTCGACAAAAATAGCGCCAAACGCCTGGTTAGATGGCTATTGGGAAGTGCAGTACTTCATTTCTTAAGCGTCTGAAGAGCACCTTATCTCTATGTTGGCGCTTTTTGTCA